>CM047815.1:89923244-90181296 GCA_026214975.1 Gentiana macrophylla
ATCTCTTAATTCCGGATTACACCACCATAAACCCGAAACTGAACTCTGCCGAATATAGATAACTTATTCTCAACTATGAGTTGATAAGGTGTCCACTGATATAATCATTACATACGGATAAATCCTCCATAGACTGTCCATTCTGAGTGGGAAGTCTCCGTGAACCCGACTCAGAATATCTTATCCTTATTTACCATTAACCCCCCAGTGATGAATTAGTTCAAATATCTGACTAGTAGCTAATTAGTCTAAATATGAACTCGGTCGATCGATCATTTTCTCGTATTAACAAATAAGGGGATCGTCTCTCTACTTCCCGGGAAGGAATGGATTCCATATCCGTGATAGCACAAACTACTCACTCATCCCGAATAGAGCCAACGAGAGTGTTGGACCACATACTTCAAGTGATCCTTACTAACATATCAAACTCTACCCTAGTCTAAGCGGTTATGCAGGATCACCTCAGGATTGAGATTAATCCATATATGATCATCTTGTGATTCGATAAGACTTCTCGATCACGGAATTATATCGAGAACTCAAATCAAATCGGTCCAACCCTATATGATTATCATCATATATAAATGCCCCACTAGTACCACTATTACCGATATCCGGATAAAGCATCACACACCTAAAGTGTTTTGGGCGCATTAATAGCAAATTAATCATGAGACTCGTACTCAGATTAATAAACGCTACGGACTAAGTTAATTTTAAGTACATCTCACTAACTCAATCTTCTTGTGTATAGCCATACAATGAGTTATGTGATTACATAAACGAGGTACTTAGGGTTTTCAGTAATGTCTTAATTATAAACATAAATGCATATAATAAGATGAATTATTAATTCTGTCCTAAAACAATTAGATAATTGTCTTTCGGGCACTACACCTAACAATTAGGGTACAAGAAAACTTGTACAAAGTGATTTCTATTAATACGACCGATAGTTATATGTTGTCGCTGGGTAACTGGAACTGGCTGGGACCTCAACGGCAATTGAGTATGACAAGCCGCAGCTTCCCAATCGAATGTGTGCACTACAACATTGTACGCTGAAACTAAAACAACCCCCATTGGTGCAACATCGTACCAGAATAACTCTGGTGCTGATGGTTCGAAATATTCAAGTCTTCTTAGTATCCTTGATGCCCAATCTTCATGAAAATAAAGATTATCATACATGTCCCAGTTTTGCAACATCTCTTGCATAAGGTCCAGTCGAACCTAAGCCCATTGGTCTTCAGAACCATGGAGTAGCGCAGCTATCACTCTGAATCCACAATGACCATCGGCATTGACATCTACACAGTGGGAAATATAACACTGATACCGCTGAGGAAATTTTTGAATGAGGGATCCTCATATTTCTCCTTGTGATTTTTGGAATATGTGGAACCCCTGTTTCATGAGTGGAGAATGAGAAGAAAGGTCTCGGTCGTTGTTCTCGCTCATCTTTTCTTCTAGGTCGACCTTTTGTTCTGTGTTGTATGATGGGGTCGAATCAGCAACGAGATGGATCTCGACATGTCGATAAACCTATCAATCATAACATCACGACTAGAAGGATCCATTTCATTTAATCTTTCAAAAGATGAGCGCTTTGTCGGGTTGTACTCCTCGTCAAGACACTTGGGGACTTGCGTGGACAACTTACTCGAAAGCGTGGATAGCATTTTGTGGAATTGGCTTGCCCATAAAATGATCTGATACAATATCGTGAGCACATGGCAATCCGTGTGTCAATTTGATCTTACAATTGCAATTCTCTCCTTTGTAGGGTGGAAGTTTTTCAAAGACGTTCTATCTCGCTACCAATTAATTGCATTGCATTTAATGAAATGCGACCTCGATTTCACTATAAAGGTCATCGTGTAGATGTTTATGTCGTGGAATGTTGAGAGATTTCTGGAACGACTTTTTAATACTCCCAAATTGATTGTCCAACATCATTTCTATTTTCTGAAAAGACGTTGAAAGTGATGCCGAAGTATCCCCGAAATATCCTTTGAGTCTCGCATGTGCAGACTCCACCCTGTAATTTAATAATACAATGTGTTAAATAGGGAAGGGACATACAATATTATTTAGCGTAGTATAGTGAATAAATAGAGGTTATATGGAAGTTACCTTTGACTTCAATGACTATCGAGATGCATAACATTGTTTACATATGCAATAACAAATCGCTCCTTATAAGGACGTAACCGGTAACCATGTATTCCAAAGGTACTTTATGGCACGATCATATTTTGAAAAATCATTGAGCATGGCATTCCACCTCAAATTCAAAGTCTCCGGTGTCGATGAATGAATAATCGATTGCCATGCATTGTAAAATTCTTCCCATCTCGTACTGAAGCATAGACTTGCAATTCTTCATTACACACAATCGATTTATATGCCAAATACAAAGAATGTGATGTGCGGAGGGAAAGCATTCTTCAATGGCATCAATAAGCGCTAGATCCCTATCTGAAACAATCACTGATGGCAACATAGCTCCTTTTTTTACCATCCATCTCTTTAACGTATCCAATACCCATGTCATTCGCTCTTTTTTCTCATTACTCAAATATGCAAACATAATAGAAAAGGTTAGCATTGTGGATGTGATACCCACAATCTCTAAGAGCGGTAACCCATACTCATTAATCTTGTACGTGGCGTCCATAATTAACACCGACGAAAAATTGGCAGATAACTCTAGGCTTGTAGGATGAACCCAAATAATATCAGTGATCTCATTGGTGTGTTCATTTTTCAAATAGTCGTACGCGTAATTTTTATCATTTAATTCTTTTAAGACGTATCCAACTTCAGATAAACTCCCTAACTGCTCTTTCTTGTACATTGCCTTCACATTGTAAATACTTTTGATTCCCGTAGTAATTGACGGGTCTTGTTGTTTCGTAACACTAAGTATTTCTCGAGGAGCAGTGCTATTGGCCATGTCACGCACTAATTGCTACTGGGTTGCAGTCAACCTTGAAGGATACTCATGTCCTTCAAAACACTCGGCTGGTTCATGGTTATGAGAACCATTAACAACCTTCAAGCCCCACATCACACCGTCTGGGGGTTGTGCTACACCACGAAGTTTAAATTGACAATTACATTTTTTCGTTCCAGTATCCATTTGCATTGTATGCCCTTCGGGTGGAGGTTTGTACAATCCTCCCCTTTCACAAATAAGAACGCATCTTGGCATTTTTCCGCCAATCATTTTACAAGATTTATCTATAACAATCACAAAACCATTTTTCATACTAACACTCCATACCCTATCTAACATAGCATCTCTACTTTCAAATATCTACAAAAATAGATGAGTATGTATAAACACAATATTATACAACCAAAAATCAAAACAAGTAACGAATATGGACAATAACAACAACAATAACTAACCTGATCGTAAAATTCGGCCGTGTAATCACGCTACAGTAGTCTTGGGCCTCTCCCATTGGGACGCTCATGTAGTGCTGGACGTTTTCACACTAGAACATCATTCGTAAAATTGTTTCCAAATACCCAACTACCCGAAAATGAGAAATTGTAGTGATCCATGATTTTCTATTATGAAATACAAAAATTCCTCTTGAAGATGCTTTTTTTTTTCAAAGTTAGAAGATGTGGTGAAAGTTAGAAGATGTGGTCAAAGTTATGATATAATACATATATATATAAGAGGACTGAAGATAAGAGAGGATAAGAGAAAATCTAAATATGTGGATAAAACTGAAGATATGTAGATAAGAGAAAATCTGAATATGTGTGTAAAATTAAGGATATGTGGATAAGAGAAAATCTGAATATGTGGATAAAATTTTTAAATTACATCACAAAATTAATATTTTCGTTATACATTTTATATTCAATATTGGGCTCATTTTAAAAGCTTCATTGAGTAGATTTTAAAAATATATTATTTATAATAAAATAAACATATTTATAAGAAGTTATTAGCATTAAACTACTACTAAACTAGATATGAAAAAAAAAAAAGATTTATTGACGTGATGGGGTTGATTTGATTGGGGGGTTGATTAGTAACCCTCTAAAGCGAGTGTTACTATCATTGTCATTGGCCCCTAAAACCAAAAAATATATATTCTCATACACTTTGATCCAATCACAAACTTTAACTCATTTTGTTGACTCAAACATACATATAATCACTGGTATTGATTACCAACCAGCAACATTCAATGTATCAGCAAAGTGATCCAGGGGTCCTTTAAAAAAAAAAAGTGATCAAGGGGTCCATTAATATGTATCAAGCAATCTTATTCATTGTGGAGAATTTTTTTTTACACACCACATCTAACTTACCGATGCATCATAGTACGTGTGGACCATACCGAACCGATATTCAGAAAATCGATTTTTGAGTCAAGAAAAAGTCGATCCTCACGATCGACATTTGAAAGATTGATTTTTGACTTAAAAATTGACTTTCCGACTGTCAGTTTGGTTAGTACATCAATAAAATCACGATGGTGTAAATAAAGACTTTATTGATTAAATATGACTGAGCTCTTTCACGTACCACTGTATTGATATGATGCTCATCTTTATAGGTAAGTCTTGGATGCTAACTCTATTTGTGAAGTAGTTTACATGGATCAATCTAAACACATGGTTTCATTATTGGTTAAAATTATGATTTAGATTGATACACATCAGGTAACTCCACGATTGAAGTTAGCACCTAAGAATTTTTCCATATTTCCGTGAATCCAATTGTACTTGTATGCGTCTTATTATAACCAAGAAACCTCCTTATCTAACAATGGTAAAAATCCACACACCAACACCCGGACACTAGAGAAATTACGATGCAACGATTATTAGGGGAGATGTAAAAATTGAAGGAATGTGATACATTCAACTTATCATATTTCACACAATAAATGTGTGTAGAGGTGAGTTAGATGTATCATATCTCTCCACTTTGATATAAACTTTCAATAATTGAAGCAATTGTGATGCATATGATTGTAATTTATTTGAGCTACTCGTACTTGACTCAGAAAGGAGTTTAACTCAATTCAGATTTTCAAGTTTGAATTCGAGCCGAGCTACTCGAATAATTAAACGAGCCAATCTCGATCTTCAAATTATAGTAATAGAGTAGCTCGCTAGTAAACCAACCTATATTAAATTATTATTATTATGTAATAAATTTTATTATTAAATAAAATATTATAGACATAATTAATTCTTAATCAAGTCAAGTTTCGAACGAGTCAAGGTCGATCTTGCCATATTTTATAACAATGAAACGAATTCTTAAAACAATAAAATTGGCTTACAAATCAAGTTATATAGAGTATTCAACGAGTCGAGTTGCGTCGAGTATTCAACGAGTCGAGTTGCGTCGAGTATTCAACGAGTCGAGTTGTGTAGAGTATTCAACGAGTCGAGTTACCTTTTTTGATTTTACCTCAACTATTTAACGAGTCGGGTTATGTGGATATATATGAGTAAAAACACAGGGCATTCCCCTCAAAAAAAAAAAAAAAAAAAAAAAAAAAAAGGGCATCAAAACTATAATTATAAATCAAGTTGAATCATTCCCTTTACGGAGGATGAACTACAATAGGGTAAAAGAACAATAGCAAAAGAAAATAAACTATTGTTCGAAATTCCAAAAAAAATACTGTAAAATAAAAAAACAATATAATAACATTTCCAATGACAGAGTTGCAGATAGATTATGAAGAGACGCAAGAAATAGGGATTCTGCAGGAGATTGTAACACCGTTAACTGAAGAAGAATGCTAAGCACAATAGACAATATCTGAATCAAGAACCTTTGTCCAGAAGATCCCCACCACCCGTGCCAAGCATACGTCTGTCAACGTCCCCTTATAATAATAAGTAGGACTGCAGTGCCCTCAACCTCAACCAACACTTATCCCAGCTTTGCTCTCAGCCAATCAACAAAATTATCTAGGATCCAGGGCCACGCGAGATCTGAATCGTAGTTGCTAAGATCTGGGAAGCTTATCTGTCATGAAAACACACAACCATGTAACAACAGATGCTGCAAAAGCTTGTCAGGTGGACATGGTTAATTTTACAGTTCAAAACCTTGTGATCCAAGGCACACTAAACAACGTTTTCAGGATCCCACCTCTGCTAGCAGCAGTCTAGGTACAGGAAAAGAAAATGACGTGCAAGAAACTTACCTCGTTGCAGAAACGATAGAACCCCATCCACTGATCCTTGTTTATAACCTTGTAGTCACTTTGTACCTGCATCAAATATCCAAGATAGGATTACATTAGCACAACAAAACTATGATCATTTTAATGATAACAACAAAAGAGCATGTAACGATTATCCTCAACAATATAAAATTCCAGCTTGAGGGGTCGTCCAAAAAGCATATGACACTTACCTTTAGATACTGGATGAGATAGTCAACTTGAATGTGGTACATAGACCCTAAGACAAGTTCCAAAAGTATGCAGATGCTCTCAATGTCGATGCTTTTCTGCTTATCCTCTATGGAGAAATAAAACCCAAAAAAAAGGTCAATTTAACCAGCCAAATCTGATAACATGTACACGTTTCAGTTGTAACAAACCTGTCAAACAATACTGGAATGCAAAGGAATAGAAATCCGGGAAGGTTGATGGCCTTTTAACCTAGTAAATAAGAAAAATCGTTTATAACAACATAAAAAAAAATATTAAAAAAAATGAAGAAAAACACCTCCAAACTCCTGTTAATTACGAACAATGACTAAATAGCACAACATACTTGTAAACTGGCATTAAAAAATGGTACCTCTTTCTCTAGCTCTGGTAGTGCTTTCTTTAATTTAGGTATTGAGTCTGCTCGTAACGCTTTTAGGCCCTTGCGCCATTCGTCCTGATAAAGGATAAATTGTAAGGATTCAGTTAAAGTGGAACATGGTAGTTTCGTTAAACATGTAGAGAATATACACGGGAGCAGGTAAATAATGCTCACCAGAGTGAAGTATCCTTGTTTTTCAGCTTGCATTTTCCTAGAAAAAAACAAAAACACAGTCACAATCCATTTAAAGGAGCAGAAATTTGAACAGGTATGAACCATATGGAAAGTACCATGCAAGCATTAGGATCTGGACATCAGTATGGTCCACCTCCAAATCAGAACACAGATTCTCGATTCCTTCGGGACTGCTCAAGAGAGATAAATGTAACATGATTAGGAAAATAATCAATTTTTCTGCCATACATTTTCCCTCAGTACGAAACCAAAATTTCAATTTTTTTTTTTCTTTTTTCTTGAAGCATGACACATTAGGAAAAACTAAGATGCACGCCATCCACACAATTAATAGTATAGTAATATTTAAATAGGTGAAAGATTAACAGAAAAGAATTATTGCAATGTATAATGCATGTGAGAATCAAAGATCACGACAATTCAATTCTTTCAAATAGTAACCTGCCATTCGCGAATCCTCGTTATTCAAACTTCATAACATAGAAAAGTTTTGGACTGGACAATAAAAGAAGTTTTGGACTGGACAATTCAACCCTGACATGTTCTTCAAGTTTGTAAGCCCGAGAAATTGGAAAGGAAACAATAATCATGAATCAATAGCATCCGATATAAAAAATTTAACGAAAATTAAAGGATATACATACTCGATTAATCCAGATTGTTTATTGGCATAAGAATTAAACAATTGATCGATCCGCTCTTGTTCTTTATTGGCTGCTTTACCTGTAGCTGAAGGATGCAATTTGAAGAATCAATACATTTGAAGGTAAATGCAAGACAATAGACTATACTGCATACTAACTGAAGGGGAGCAGCAGAATGTTGATGAAGAATACACTAAAAAAGCAACAAATTTCCACATAAAAGTTCTTCCTTTGACTCTCTGGAATGCATCATAAATCATTACATACTTACGCCTTTATGCATCCAATACTGCTGCTATTATTCATCAGCACATACAAATGAATAAAATTTGCAGATGGGGTTCAAATTGGGCCTAGTGGTAAAGGCCATTGTAATTCCTGGTATGTCTAAAGTTCAGATTCCCACCACCCCATTCCCCTGATAAAACCATCTTTCCCATTCTCGCAAAAAGAAATATAAATAATAAAAAAGAGAAATCACAGATAACCAAAGCAGAAACTGGCGTGATTTTTGGGTCTCAGTATACGACAAGACTTTCCCCAATCCCAACAGTGCATTAAGCCATTCTCTGTTGCTGTTCAAAACTGGCAATTAGTTTTAGAAAACTGAATTTCTAGTATATTTAATGTGCAACAGATGGTTCATTGGACATTCCAAAGGTTAATTGTGAGGATTTGTGGAAGAAAGGGAGCAGGGACATATCTAACAAGATGTTTGGGGTATAAACACCCCCCTTCCCTCTCCTCCTCACACCAATTTTTTGGGGAAAAAATAGATTGTGCTAGTTTAGGCTTTTTTTCACAGTTATGGATTTACGGAACAAGGTACAGCATGTCCCAACTAGATGTACCTAATAATCATAATGAATTACATGATTTTGCACAGTTGATATTGTTCAGTAGACTTTTCCCTTTTTTTTTTTTTTTTTTTGCCCTTAAGAAAACTGGACCCCTAATACTAATCTTGGATAAGTCACTACAAGGGAGGTTCGTTCAACAAGGTTTAACATTTTTGTCAGTTGGTATCAATGCAAGTAGTCATAACTTAACTATGAAGACATCACTAACGAAATCAGCCCACAGACCATGCAACCCTCAAAGAAGTCACAATTGCATCATTAACTATAATAAGTACAGGAAAGTGTTAGCAACCCACGCAGCAGCTATAAACCACCTTTCGCCCACCCATCATATCTTCATCCTAGAAGCTACGGCTTATGCCTCTCTAGTGTTCGGTGTTACTCATGGCTTGATATATACATCTCTCAATACAAAGACGGAGCCAGAAATTTATACTAGGCTTTGGCTGGTGGACTGTGTTTGAATGTCCGGGTGAGTCTGGTTAGATGACTTGATGGGTTGGACAGGATCGTATATGCTTTTTTTCAAAAACCCGGTCGCCTTATGCCCCTTAGTTTTGCACCACCCTCGTTCTTTGTCTCTATGTACCTAATGGAGAGACAGCAGATGACTGTAATCCTCTGTCCGTCTTTTGGGGAGATATTCAGCTCCCCATGCTTTGTACAGTCCCACCACCATTGGATCAAGTTGTAAACTGTAAAAATACCCAAGTTGCCCAATAAAGAGTAAAAGCAGAAATAAACACAGCTACCACAAGAAGAAACGATCCAACAACCCCCACCAGGTAGAGCTTTTTACGAGACACACAAACATGATGTTCAATCAGATTTCTACAAATTCAACCGACAGTTTAACCAGCCAATCAAAAGCTTAAAGCATAACACTAATCATCAAAAGAAATCAAAGCAACTATAACCGATACTAAATCAATATCCCGAATAAAAAAAGCAAAGAGGAAGGAAGGAATTTTAAAATTTAAAAAAAAAAAAAGAGGTGAATTGTGCAGAAAAATATTATCAAGAAACAAATTAAACTATCAAGAATTCAAACAAGACCAAAACACTAACCTGAGCGGAAGAGATCGGAAGGGGTTGACGTAGAAGAATTGGTGGCACCTTTTTTCGACGAATTTCGAGGCATCTTCAGTATCAATCAAACAGTCGATCAAAGCAAACGTTTTGCAACAATTCAATCTACTCTCTCCGAGCAAACGAAAGCCGCCCGTCAGTCGTAAAGCTTGAAAAATTGGATTGGAGGACGGATTTTATACGGCGAGTCGAATTGTCATATAAGTATGACGTTTGGGGTAAGTATGTAGTAGTAACTATATTTATATACCTGTGGGTATAAATATATAGTCGTCTACTAATTGGTTTTTTTTTTTTCTTTTTTTTCCACTACTGATAGGATATTAGAATTTGGAGACGCACACTAGTTTACGAAATTATTATCTCTCTAAATTAATTGTTTTCGTCTATGAGTTTTATTGTGTTTTCGTATATCAATTGAACAAGCATCAAGTACATCAAGAGAAAACGTGGTTACCGAGAAATAAAACCTCTCGCAGACCGACTTGTTTGGATTAGGACTTTATCAATTTAGAATTTTTTTTAAAGAGATAATAAGTATGAATAAATTATTGAATTCGTAAGATTAGACTTGATTGAAACTGAATAAATACCAATAATCAATAATTTATTCTTTAAAAAGGGTTAACATGTATAATGTAAACATGTGATCCACCCAAAAAAGAAGAAGAAAGATTTAAGTTTAAAGTTTGTCTCTTTAATTCATTACTGTTTATACAAAATTGTAGTTTGCAGTTTCTCTTGTAATAGTTTGTTCGGTTAGTTTCGGCATTGGTCGAAATTCATTGATTTTAGGGATTCACTTTTCGGGATTCATGGCGTTTAATAAAAACTTTCGTACTTTCGGGAAAAAAAATCCATCATCCATCTCGTAATCGGAAAGGTAACAATCCAACCCTTTATCTTTTTGAATTCGATCCATTTTAGGATCCGTGGATCATGATGTGTTCTTTGTAGTTTCGACATTTTATTAACTTGTTTTCCGATATGTCATTATATGAATCGTTGTGATAATGATGTCTTGTTTCTTAGAATCATCAGGCTTCGAGGTATGAACTTGATTTTATTTTGGGTTTTGGTTTAATGTATGCATCTATGAATATCTGATTATAATTGTGATTTAATGACAAAATAAACAAGACAATTACAGGAATGTGCTAAGTAGGTAAAAATAAAATATGAACGTAATAGATAAGATAGAACATCATTTTAAATGGAGGTTATGTATAATTGGGTATAAGATGCTCTATGTTTAATAGATTCTTATATTATTAAGTAGAAAATAGAACTATCATATTATGATTCAAGTCAAAAATGATATATAGTGTTGTTAAAATACTTCCACTTCAAAGCCAAAAATTGTTCGTAAAATATGGGTTCCTTTAGCAAATCTACTGGGACACAAAACAAAGGGACGCCGCACTTATCACGATTGATTTACCTTTCACATATACTTATAGCACCACATATGATGACTATTTCGTCCCTAATGTGAAGATCGACTTTTCAATAGTTGATCCTAGAATCGACCATCTAAAAGTCGTTTATAATCAACTTCAGGATGGTTAATTCTACGATCGACCTTTAAAAAAATCAATTTCAGGTGTGAAAAATTATTGGTATGGTGACATGGGTAGATTTATTATTTGCAAAAATAATGTGTGCCTTACAAAAGAAAAAAAAAATAATAATGTATGGTGCATTGATAATCGTCTATTTTTCATAATGTTGTGTTGTCCCGGACAGAAAAAGTAAGGTGCGATTAAAAAGGCCCCATTCTCGGCAAGTACCAAATTTACACTTTGTATAGTTCTAAGAACATTGTTTAAAGGAGACGATAATTACAAGTTTCTTCTCTAAAAATACTTGTAATATTGGTAAACTTATAAATAATGCTCAATAATATCTGTGTGTAGATAAAGTAAGAGCATATTTGTAGCAGAAACCCTATACAATGATTTATCCCTAAAATAAAGATAAAAAGTGGAATTTTCCTTCAAATACCTTCACAACAGAAGCATCATCCTTATCCCTATTTTAGATTCAAAGAACAGTGTATCCCCATTTGTGGAGATTATCCCTAAATTAAGGGCATTTAGGGCATTCACAGCAGGTGCACCATTTTTTATCACTAAAATAATATAAAATAATACATATCTCTATTTTACAACATCTTAATTCAAAAACCTCCACAACAACATCCCTATCATTATCCCTATAACATTTCAAATTATATTAAATAATACATATTCTACATCACAACCCTATTCATACACATTAAATATTTATTATTTCCCTCCAGCAACATCCCTATTCATATCCCTATAATTTTTAATAATTAAATATGTTTAGGGACGTGAATAGTGCATCCCCACAAGTAGGGATGCGCTGTTCATATCCCTAAAAATAAATAGGGATAGTGACTTTCTGCATGAGTGCTTATTTGGGAGTAAACTCTATTTTTATCTTCATTTTAGATATATGGCGTATAGTTTTCACTATTTAATCTTTCACAAAGAAAGTGTGCACTCCCTAAAATAATATAAAATAATACATATCCCTATTTTGCAACATCTCAATTCAAAATACTTTCATCTCTATCATTATCCTTATAATATTTCAACACTATTAAATAATATATATTCTATTCTATTCATACACATTAAATATTTATTATTTTACTCCAAAGCAAAGATCCTTATCCTGTAATTTTATAATTAAATATGTTTAGTGACGTGTAGGACAAAGCTCATATCCTCTAAATAAATAAGAGCCCCTATTCTTATCCCTGTAATTTTTATAATTAAATATGTGTTTCCACAAATGTTGTGTGCTCATATCCCTAAAAATAAATAGTGTGTAAACTCTATTTTTTATCTTTATTTTAGGAATAGAACTTACTTACATTTTAATAGTACAAATGGTATTTATCGACATCCTTTAAAAAAAAAAAATTGCATTTCCAGTGTAAAATGTATGAATCACAGCTTGGAAAATGGTAGGCAACAATACACTTAATGGAGACATACTTTCAAAATAAAAATAGAAAATAAATACAGACAAAAATACAACAATTCATGCGAACAGTTAACCGTGAACACTCTTCTCTTCACCCAAAAGGAAAAGTGGAAAAAAGAGCACTTCAATCATACTCTTCTTCCCATTAAAAAGAAAAAGAAAAATCATACTCCATACAAATCAAAGGTACAAGGGGGGTTAAGAAGGTAAATGAAGTTATTGTGTCTCAGACAATCTCAGACATATAAGAGGTGAAGAGAGATACAGCATCCTGGAGATGACATGACTGAAGTTCTTGTGGTATGGGTGCTCTGAATACTGTTTCGAAACAACTCAACTGTACCTCACGCGTCGAATCCTCACCACTGTCACACAGCAGCAGATTACATATCTCCTCTGCCATTTTTGAATACACCATCCTGATACATCATGCACGGAAAACTGTATCAATTTAGGAGGTAGGCACCAGTACAAAGTTGCATAAGCATAATATGATGTATCCGAAAACGAGGAATTTTACTGTGCAAACAATGGCTACATGGTTCATATACTATGTACAAGAGAGCAAAATGGGTTACAACCCTACCTGGCTTCAACCACCAATTTGTTGCCCCAAACCGCCAAAGACTTGTTCAGATGACCAATGAAGTCTAAACATGCATTCTTTTTCCCTTCAAGTGTATCCTGCAAATATTATTAATAATTAATACACAAAATAAGTAGGCTATCATATTATATTCCTTTTTTACTTTTACTTCCTCAGCTCTGTACATGTACACATTCAAGAGAAGCTGAAAAGACCGGAGGTTTAAAAAGTAGCAGTACTTCTACAGTAGAGGAGGATGGGAGGGTGGGATTCCTACCACTTCATTATTAGCATCACCGTCTCGCTGCAAGGAACTCTCTAACAAATAAAATGAGATATATATTCCAGCTCCGAGGTCCCAATCTTCAATTTCAGATTTGTGATCTTCCATTGAAACAGCAAGCTGCCATATTTTTTGGTGTTCACCTGAAATGAATTTGTATTTCAGTGTATATTTTATTTTGTCCAAAAGGAATGCTTTTGTATAAATTGTTGGTATCGAGATCCTCATAAAGCATCCAACAACATGGTCGTAAGACCAACAGAGAACCAGTTAATTGACTAGAATAATATAATTAACAAAAACAGTACAAGACAATCAGAAAAAGCAGAACAAAAAAAATACCTGACAAGAAAAGAGAATGAGCAACTGAAGTCACAAAAATCGAATGTGCTTTTTGCCAGTTCCCACATTCAAGGAAGTGATCCATGGCCTTTGCAAACTCCCCATAGTAATTGAAATATGTTGCCTACACAAAGATCAAATTTGAGCAAAAAAAAAAAAACTAAAATTCTCAAATAGGAAAGTAAAACAGTAATGTCTTGTCACAGATAACAGCTGAATGATTAGTCATGCCAAGTTCTAAACGCAACAATCAATTTTGGAAAGCCCAAAGTTCAAGATAACCTAAATCACATTAGATGAACGAAAAATTCTGCAGTCTACCAAATCACAACGACAAACAAGATATAAAACACAAACATACCATTGAAGATAGAAACAAATTCACAGTTACAAAAAGAAAATAAAAAGAAACTTACCAGGGCTTCATGCAACCATGCAGAAGGAATACCCAAATCCTCGATAAATTTCTGCTGTGAGTCCTTACTACTCCAAACCTCACAGTACTGGAAAAGGATTTCCCGTATGACAGTAGCGTGTAAGTACGGATAATCTTCACGATACGGGATATGGAGCACCACGTATATTGCCCAGTGACACTGACCAAGACAAAGCAATTGAGAAACAAATCCCATGTCAAGAACATGAAGATCGCTTGCAGAGAACGTCCCAATAGCCTCTAAAACTGCACGCTGATGCCAAATCGCATGGCAATCGAGAGGATCATTTGTGGAAGCAAAGGAAGAAAACATGGTCTTCAGGGCATCGAATTTCAATTCCTCATTAGAATGGAGGAGCATGAGGTAATACGTAAGATCATAACGCTGCTTCACGTGTTGATGATTCATAGGCACTTCTTGAGGGCCTTCATCAATGTAGACTGGAACTGGATAAGGAGCTTTTCCAGCAATGAGGAGCTCTTGATATGTGCGGAAAATGACGGGTAATGAGGTGTCAGGTGAGAGTTGGTACCACATTAACAATCCCAAGAACCTCTTCCAGTCGATTTCCACATCTTGTAAGCTTCCTAGGATGTCTCCAGACAGTACTTGAAGAAGCCTAATCCTGTTTTCCTCGATAAAATTGAAGTCCATCCCATTGACTCTCCAAATTTCAAGTTGCTGAGCGATATCAGATCGATTGACAGTGGAACCACCAGCTTGGCTCAAAAGGCAAGCTAGTCTCACATCTCCTCTAGATGCTGCCAACTCCACAGCAGAAGCCAACTGCCGACCAGTTAGGAGCAAAAAGATGTGTTCTAGATAGCTCGACTCGTCTAAAGAACCAACGTCATTTTGAACACGATGACAAACACTTTCTTCCAACCAGTAACTGAACTCTGCTCTACGAAATAGCGGAAGAGCCTCAAGGTCAACATCAGCAGATGTTTCCCTCCCATCAGTGATCATATCTTCCTCATCGTCATCTCCTACAAGTTTCAATTGCCTAGGAAAATGCCTCTCCGAAAAAAGAACCTTTATCAACTCCCAAACCATTACTTGATGCATCAACAAAACTCGAGAAGCAGGAAATAACTGAGCAATTTGCAGTTGTTTCTCTATAATTTCCAAATAACTCCTACAAATCTCCGAGAGGGTCAATCTGCTGCAGACAGCTTTTTGAAGCTTCAATTTGAAGTTTCCAACTTCAATATCTGTTGATTCATGATCCATTTCTTTGTGAAGGTTGAGTGGAGCGTCGAAACATAAATCCACAAGCCCCTCACTTACTTTGTTATTTTCATCTCTTACAACATTATCTATTGCAACCTTTTCTAAATTAACCACTGATGATAAGAAACTTCCAGGGCTGTTACTGCCAACAGGCATGCCAGAATGTACAAGGACACCATTGGGTCCCCAACCTACTCGAAATGATCTGCCCATGAATAAGCCAGCATCAACAATGTTACGCGAATAGCTATTACTAACGGGGGTGTCTTGCTTGAGATCTAGCCTGAAACCTTCAGCTTGTGATGTCCTAGGAACGATGCCTTTTTCTTGTCTGGCTAGTAAAATGGAGCCGGGAGAGTTCGAACTAAAATTACCAGGATTGTATTCAAGTAAAGCTAGCGGAGTCTTACGAATCACAGGGGGAGATTCTTTGCAAATTGTCAGCTGAGAAGAACGCTGTAAAGGAGATATAGAAGATTCTTTACCAAATGCTTGCTTCTGATGTAAAAACTTGCCTTTGAAATCCTCTTCCTCGTCTTCTTCGGCAGATAAGATCATCGCCTTCATTTCGCTCATCTTGACAGGATCAAGCCTGAGGTGAGCAGGAAGAGAATGTGATAACAAAGTTGGCTCCACTGAATCATTTACATAATCAAAATCGGAGATGTCCCCACCATTCATCTCTACAGGGTCTTGAACAACTGGAGACGCATCATCCATCATTATGTCTTCTTCATCATTTTCATCCAACCCGAATTTGCTAAAATGTTGAACAAGAAACTTCCATTCACCACTAGCTGAATTAAATGACAGAAATCGTGCACCCTGTCTCTCTGTCAAAACCCGTAACTTCTCTGTCACCCTTTTGTAATGAGCGTTGCACCGTTCTCTTGACATATTTGTTTGAACCAGTAAAGTAACTACCGCTGCTTTGTTAAGTCCCTGGCCAACTGCAGGTTTGGATTTCTCATCTTCATAAACAACCACCTCATTCCTCCTCAATTTGAAGATTTTATCCAAATCTAAACATCTTACGTCAGTATCCCCAAGAAATTTGACAGATCCGAACCCATACCTTCCAACAGTAAAACTTGGAACTCTGCTACAATAACCTGGATCAATAGCCTCTCGAGCAGCCAGTTCGCTCAAGCAAGGAACTGTAAAATAATCAGATGATTGCAGTAACGGTAAATGAGCTCCATCAATACTTGTAGATTGACATGGAAACGAATCAACTCCGCGAGGCATAGATGTCCTTCTTCTTTTAGGTCCAGAATATGCGAGATGTGGGTCAAAAGTATGCAAGTCAACCTCCATATGAATCTTTGTGAAATTTGCTAGGATGGTCAATCACATGTCTCAAGCCCCTGACGCCTGAAGGGGAAAAAGAAAGGTCTCAGGCTCCAAAGGTGAAACCTGCAACACAAAAACCTTGACAATACTATAGGAAACAACAATCTACATGGGAAACACAAAAACAAAATGGCGTGTTGGAGAGAGAGAGAGGTTCTTGAACGCATAATTTGAAAAGCAAAATCACCCATTTGACAGAAAACAATATGAAAACGGCGAGTTAGTCCATAATTCCAAACTCGTGTTCACATCATCATATGATTTTCCAAGTTACGACCATTTTAGAACAAATAAAAACAATCAACTATAAACATTTTGACAGTACTTATCCCAAGACAAAACTAAGCTTTCTAAGAATATGAAAACTGAGAAGAATGTAATTCTCCCTCCCATGCATTATTTGAATACTTCACAACCCCAAATCAGTCTTGCCAAATTGTGAAGTAATTTCAGATGACACCCACCTTCTTTTAAGCACGTGCTTGCAGTTCACCATGAACATATAACAAGCCCCCTCTGACCGTGACCGCAACAACTCTTTCTAGGAACATGGCGCTTACTTTAAGTCTGTAACCATTAAAACAGAACCTAAAACTAGCACAGTATTTGGCATGCCCTCTTGATAATGCTACAGCAGCCAAATGTAAAATGTTTAGCCACGAGAGCCTCCTATCTCTTAAGAACAGGTAAAAGGATAACCAATTTCCCAAGCAGTTGTGGTCTTTCTTGACAATAGTAAGCTTGACTCTGTACTTATCATGCCTCACATTAATCATGGCAGCTAACCAGACCTACGAAGCATGGACTTGAACTTGGACTTGGACATGGGCATGGACATACCATACAAACACAAAAAAACATGTTGTACTCAAACATGTTACTACACTAAATACATTTACTACCACATATAAGCAAGGGATCAGATTTTGTGGAATTCAATATTAGCAACAAAAGAATAACGGCTGAATCATGTGTCAAAATTATGATCAAGAGTCGAGAGATTCCTTTAGGTGAAAGTTTTGGGTATCTAGGATCTATCATAGGCTCATAGAAAGAGACGCGGTGCCCAGCCATGCCAGGCAACAACACCACAAAAGAACAGAGCATAGAGCAAGAGCTTCTGGTTGCAACAGCTTCAAGTTCAACAGCCAGACGTTAAAAAAAGAATGGAAAAATAAAAAAAAGAAAAAAAAAGGAACAAGAACAAAGGCAAAACAATAGAAGGAGGTAGGCAAGGAAGGCAACTGCCTCCTCATTTCTATCCCTAAGGAGCTAAGGTATCGCCTTGACAACTTTGGTATCTATGCTACAGACAAATGGAAGGACTTGACAAAGGCTTTACTCACATGATCCAAACATGATAAAGTTCGATAAGCTGTGATATAGCAGCTACCACTCGATCAGGGCACAATATCTGGAATCTATCTCTGTCACAATCCTCTCATTTGTCTCATGGTCTAATGCAATGAACACTCCTGTGCAAAACTTCTTCCTTGTGCTAGGGCAAAAATCTTTTGACTTATCGAGTTGCTTGGGAACCGTACAAACCCAAGATTTTAGTATATTTTGTGCGAATTAGAACAAAATAAGATGGGTCTTGCTGATATTTGGTAGAATCAATATAAAGCTGCGAAATTCACTTTTTAAAGTAAAATGGTTAACATGTTTGTAGAATAAAGAAACATAACCCAAAAACAGCAAAATTAAAGCAAAAAAGCGAAGCAATACGAAGTTGAAGCAATAAAGAGATATAAATCAATCAGACGGCAAATAAAGTTATAAAATAAAGTAAATATCATCGTATGTACTTACAGAATCAAATGGTAATGGTGTAATTCCGAGTTTCCACCTTGAACCTGAAGAAGAAGAAAGACCGACGGACTACGGCCGAGGAGGGGAGAAAAAGGGTTTAGTTGGGAGAGAAAGGGGTTTTTGAGAATTGAGAGGAGCTGTGACACAGAATAGCTTACATTTACCGATTTGCCCTTCGGAAAAAGGAAAACAAAGCCTTTGTAACTCAGCTTGTGAAGGATTGTTACCGGTTATGGAGGGGCTCCTCTTCAAATCGGGAGCTCATTCACCAAGCAGTTGAACCATTTGAGGAGATTCAAGAATGGGGCATCATGAGCTTGGCATATCAGGATTCGCCGGCAAACGAAGTTAGTGTCGGAGTCGGTTTACTTGGTCTCCTCTACTAATGGAAAGAGCTATGGGCTGACGGCTGTGCTGTCGGAGCCGGCCGCACCGGTGGTTCTACGAGGTGAAGCGAAAGAATGAAAGCAGTGAAGTAGAACATCAATCGAAGTTGGAGTGATTTGGATAAGTTGTCAATATCTTACACAACACAATCAACACCATATATTTTGTTGGGACCCATCACAATAAATAATTTATCACTTTAATACAGCATATTGTGGTTTGTACACTATACAAATGTGTAGTGCACATATCATTTTCCAATCCATTTACATCAAATTCACAGATAAATATAAATATTGAGTAGACAGTTTGAATTTAGTTTATTTTATATATTAATAAGAAGTCACTATCTTATCACAGGTGTACACTCCGTATATTATAGCGGATACATTCAATAATTTTCCGTAATTTTGTTATTTAATTATTTTTAGGGGTAGGAAGAGAGTGAATTGCATCCTAGGTGTATTTTTATTTTTATTTTTTAAATTTTTCAAGATTAAAGGTCGTTTTATTACTTTAAATCGACTAAATAGGTATTAAATATATTGATCAGTGGCGGAGCAGGAAAAATTTTCTAAGGGTTGAGTGTGATATATAAAGCTATGAAAATTAAAAAAATCCTAAAAAAAAAAAAAAAATGTTGGTAGTGGGATTTGAACTTACAACCTGTAATTATGGAGACTTAAAATGGTTTGTCACTTAAACCACTAGGATATAAGTCTTTTGTTCGAAAAAAAGACACATAACATACTAATATTATCACTACTACTACAATAATAAAAATTTGGGGGGCTTGGGGGCCATATGTGGGAGAATGGCATCGTGGAGGGGCTTGAGACCACCCCTGCGTAAGGTGGTCCGCCCACGATATTGATAGGAGAGAAGTATCCGGTTAACAAGGCACCTTATAGACAGATATGTTTAGGCGAGATAATGAATTGGCCTATTGCCGGTGCGTTTTACAAAGGACAAAGAACAAGAGGCAAAGGCGTTTCATGTTTGCCATACTTAAGCAATCATTAACAAGGCAATCAAGCGAAGACATGTCGTCATCCGGTGAGTTGAGACGGTGGATGCAGGGCAAGGAGTGTGATTCTATGATAATAATCCGGGGGCCTATGGAAGATGCAAAAAAAGAGAGCTTGGAAAATGGTTGTTAACACTTAAGTCTCCACGTCAAGATACTGGATGTAGAATTTTGTCAATTAACTTCATGTTTATTAAATTTTGTTTTAAGCTTTTATGATTTTTTTTGTTGTTGTTGTTGTAGTAGTATAGACTTAGGTTAACTCAAGGCCACAATCAAATCAGTAATTGCTCGAGGATAAATGTAATATCCCGATCTTTCGAAAAGGGCATTTCCGTCTTTTAACGAAAAGTCGGAATATTATATTTATTATCTTTGGATTTAAAAGAAAAGAAAATAAAAGAAATTAAGGAAAATTAATGGGTTGGTTTTAATTGGGAATTAACTCCCTTATTTTTTTTCCATTAAGCAGTATCAGTTTTAGTAAAATAAGGGGGACGGTTTATCAGAGAGGCGCATCAGAGGAGAGAAAAAAAGGGAGAGAAACAAGAAGATACTTTTGATCTTTGAGGCTTAATCGTCGTTCGGTTGCGCAGACTCCTCAAAGGAAAAACATTCTACGGAACGCGAGGGTCGTTTGGATACCAATTTCGTCCTGTGAAGGTTAGTCGTTTTGGAGTTATGGTTTACGTGTTTGAACGAGTTTGAAGGTTAAATTCGTTTTGGCCGAAACCGTCGAAGTTAGATCCCCGATATCTCCTCGTTTATTCCGTTTCAGATCGTAGCATACCGTTGGAATCCTCGTGACGAGCTTCGCATCGGTACCAGGATCAGCAGCTAGTTCTGAGTTTTTAGGCGAGAAAAGGTAAGGAGAAACCCTTACGTTTTCGAACTTTTATATGTGATAGTAGTGTTGATTTCTTGTTGTTTTGGGGACTCAAATTGCGTTAAAATGATGCCCAATTGATGGGTGATGTTTTGGTATGGATGGTAGATTATTTCGACATATTTTGGTTGAGAAAGATTGGGTTTTTGTTTGAAAAACGGATGAATACGATGATGTGCAAAAATCAGTTTCTGGAAATCGCCAGGTCGGACGGGCGTCCGGTTTTCTGGACGGGCATCCAACCTTGGACGAGCGTCTGGATACCTCGGACGGGCGTCTGGAGGTGCAATTTTGATCTGAGATTGAAAGGGAATGTCTCGACGGGCGCCCACCATTTTGGACGAGCGTCCAGGGCCTTCGACGGCTGCCTGGTCTCTTCGACGGGCGTCCACCTGAGCCGGTCTTCTAGCTTGTTTAATTTGGCGTTCGACTATCGTTTAGGGTTGTTTAATCACCTTAAACCTTTGTAAACGATATTACTATTTATTTATAACACCTTTAAACCTTACTTAGGCTAGAATTGGTCTTTTGATCATGATGAGTGGTGTCGGTAAGGGTGTTATCTAAATGAACTAGGAGGGCTAGTTAATCACCTAATACTACACAACTTGCTAGATAAAAGATTAAACACCATGTGGTCTTGGGTAGATCCTGAAGATCTATAGCGTGATGTGTGAACAGACAAATCAAAGTGAGTGTCCTATCGGCTCACAGCCTATAGCATCGCCGTATGTTCATACTTATCGGAACCGGTTATTGTATCCTCAAGATTTCAATACGTTCCGGGTTATTGTATCCTGAAGATTTCAATATGTCACGTTCCACCTTGATAGCATGTTGTAACAAAGATAAGCTAAGTAGCTACTGATTTAGGCATATTGGGAGATGTAACCTTTATGCG
The DNA here is from genome assembly GCA_026214975.1 of Gentiana macrophylla. Classification (NCBI taxonomy): domain Eukaryota; kingdom Viridiplantae; phylum Streptophyta; class Magnoliopsida; order Gentianales; family Gentianaceae; genus Gentiana; species Gentiana macrophylla. The sequence continues at coordinate 89,945,117 of CM047815.1, forward strand.
TAGAATCGAGTCTGCCTTGCCTTTTAATAGAAACTTGATAATAAATCTTATATATATTCTAAGTTTAAACGCATTTCTTCTCTTCCTTTGTCGAGTATTATATACTTACCCTTGTGCATTTCTCATTTGTATGTGCTTGGGGTGAGAAGGCGAACAGATTACGAGTATTACGAGGAGTATGTTCCCGAGGAGGATCTCTGAGCTTGATATTTCATTTTATGCACTTTTATTTATATTTGAGATGATGCACAGTTTTATATACTTTGTTCATAGTACTTTGGGATGACGTGTGTTCATCTCTATTTCTTATTTCATAGTATTTCGTTTGGACTTTCGAGGGACTTCAGTTGTATTGATTTGATACACTTTCGACTTCTAGTACCTTTTTCTATTCTAGTATCTTTATGGATATTTATTACCCGAGCATTTAGTTTCCATGCTTTGATTGTATTGATTGTAGGCTTACATGTATAAATGAATTAAATTTTATTTATATATGTGCCGAACGTCGTATTTCCGGATAAGGGCTCGGTATCCGGGAACGGGGCGTTAAAGTTGGTATCAGAGATACGTGTTCCTTAGGCTTCTATTCTTTGAGTTTAACTCAATGTTATCTTTAGATCTTTAGTAACACTCTGGTTCTCTTGGTTGTCAGGATGATGTGATCTCAGGTATGATAAGAGTAGGCAATCTAGTAGTCAGGGCCTTATTTGATACAGGAGCTTCAATCACCTTTGTGTCCTCTAGGATTGCTAAGAAACTAGATTTACCTATGGAGCCTTTGAGAGATACTATGGAGATTGTTACACCCCTAGGCAAGGTAAATAAGGTGGTTAGGATGATACCACAAGTGGATGTTCAGGTTGGACCTTATCAGTGTAAGAGTGACCTCGCGGTTATGGATTTCTCGACTTTGATGTGATTCTTGGGATAGGATCGCTATCCAAAAATTATGTTCACTTGGATTGTAGGGCCAAGAGAGTTATTTTCGAGTCCCGGGAAATCGATAAGACTTATCGAGGAACGTTTACAAGCCGAGCAAGAAGAGACATCCTATCATTTCAAAGCATCAAGGCCATCGGGGCATGTCGAAAGGATGTGAGGGCTACTTGTTGTACGCAGTGGATGTGGAACAAGTGAAGCCTAAGTTGGAAGACACTTTAGAGTGGGCGGGGGACTATCCGGAGGTATTTCCAGATGAGTTGCCGTGAAACATGCAGGCGCAGGGCCATTGAGTTTGAGATCTGATTAGTCACGAGGCGGCACTGGGCTGCCAAGGCACCATACGAGATGGCACCGGCTGAATTGAAGGAGTTGAAGGCTCAACTCAATGAGATGTTAGAAAGGAACATCATTCACCCCATCATTTAACCTCGGGGGAGCACCGCTTTTGTTTGTGAAGAAGAAGGATGGCAGCATGCGGATGTGTATTGACTACAGGGACTTGAACAATCTGACTATCAAGAATAAGTACCCCCTACCGAGGATAGATGATCTGTTCAATCAGTTGCAGGGTCGGAAAGTGTTTTCAAAGATTGATTTACAGTCAGGCTACCTGTTGAATGTAATATCGTCGGATCAATTATGGATTGACCCGATTACGCAGCGGAAGGCATTAGATCTAGATCTAAACGAAACAAAGAACATAAATTAAAGATCAACCTACAAGGGGGTTTAGGAGCCTACCTTTTTATGGTGCTTAACTCCAAGAACGATAGATCTCCAAGAACACGTATTTTGAGAAGCCACACTCCTCCAACGTGTGTCTCCCAAAGAACACCAGTGGATGGTGTTTCCGCCGCCGACCTCTTTGATATGCTACCGAATAATCCCAAGATTATTCCAACTCAACCCTAAGAATAGAGGCCAAATTTTTAGCCAATTTTTCTTGTGAATAGTGACGTGAATAGTGTGTTTCAAAAAGGCTTGGAAGAACTCTCTTTATATAGGAGAGTAAAACTTAACCTCTAAGGATTAAATAATTAAGAGATAATTATTACATTAATCCTTGTTCCAAATAAAAGATAAATAAAATAATTATCCCAAACAAAATTAGGATAAATCATATTATTATCTAATATTCCATGAATTATCATTTAACAAATAAAAGATAAATCACATATTAAATAATTATCCAAGAAAACTAATTTCCTAATAATATTTAACATCAATTGGCGCCACCTTTGTATTAAAAAAGGTTCTCACGCACTTCCATATATTTGACCAATTTGGTCAAAAGGTCAACACACCAATTTGGGCCGAGTCCACTTAAAATGTCTTTTCCGTGTATTTAATTATTTAGTCCAACTAAACAATTAATCCACATATCAAATTAAATAGCCCAATCCACTATTTAATTATAATTGAGGTGCAACGATGAGAAATCCAATTATGCTATATTAGAGCCACGCCGGGACCATGGACCCATATTCAAGAGCTACAATAAATTAGATAAAATTATTCGCCAAATGTAATAATTATATCCAACCTATTAATTCCGGGATTACACCACCATAAACCCAAACCGAACTCCATCGAATATAGATAACTTACACTCAATTTATGAGTCGAAAGCGCCCACCGATATAATCATTACATACGGATAAACCCTCCATAGATCGCTCATTTCGATTCGGGATATTTCCGTAAACCCTTCTCAAACATCTTATCCTTATTTACCATTAACCCCTAGTGATCAATTAGTTCATATTCAATATAATATGAACTCGGCCGATCGATCGCTTTCTGTGGTCAACAAATAAGGGAATCGTCTCTCTACTTCCCGAGGGAAGGAATGGATTCCATATCTGTGATAGCACGCACCACTCACTCATTCCGTATCAGAGCCAACGAGAAGTGTTGGACCACATACTTCGGGTGATCCTTACTAACACATCAAACTCTACCCTAGTCTAAGCAAATGCCTCAGGATCACCTCAGATTAAGATTAATCCATATATGATCATCTTGTGATTCGATAAGACTTCTCGACACGGAATTATATCGAGAACTCAAATCAAATCGGTCCAAATTTCTATATGATTATCATCATATATAAATGCCCCACTAGTACTCCTATTACCGACAAACCGATAAGACCGCTACACCTAAAGTGTTCTCGGCGCATTAATAGCAAATTAATCATGAGACCCATACTCGATTAATAAACGCTACGGACTAAGTTAATTTTAAGTACATCTCACTAACTCAATCCTCTTGTGTATAGCCATACACCGAGTTATGTGATTACATAAACGAGGTACTTAGGGTTTTCAGAGTGTCTTAATTATAAACATACATGCATATAATAAGATGAATTATTAATTCTGCCTTAAAACAATTATATAATTGTCTTTCGGCACTACACCTAACAATCTCCCACTTGCACGAAAGGCAAGTGGATTAATTGTTTTAGAGCACACCCTTATTTATCTATATCTACAACATTCTCCCACTTGCTCAAAACAAGTGAGACGAATCCTCAAATCAACACTCCTCCAAGCGCATCTTAGTAGTTCATCCTTCCAAGCACGACCGAGTGTGCCGCCGTAGGTAGGTCGCTGACCCGGCGCTGCACTCGTAATCCGAATACCATGTGACTGGTACACTGATCGTAGGATGTCGGCTTGAGTCAATCTTTGGGATCGAAACATAGCCTTTCCATCTAATCCGTGGTATGATTTCAATATGCCTTTGATTTAACACTGAGGACGAAATCGACTTAACGATCATCCTTAATCTGACTTAAAGTCAGAATTAGTGTCATCACTTATATTCTAGTTTGCACCTGAATATACTAGCATATTATTCCTCATTCTCCCGAAGATACTTGAGGATTCACTAAACATCCCATTTCGTATTCATCCTCAGGTTTAGATAACCATTCCTGAGAGGTAGGGTAGACTACATCGTTGAATGCCGCATAAATGCAAGAATATCTTAACCAGTGAATGGATGGGATTGCTAATGATCGATTTTTGTGGATTTGAGCGAATCAAATCCTTTAGAATGAATCCCGATGGCATGTCGACTTTGACTTCGTGATAACACACCCATGTTATTTCCAATCGCTTCAAAGTGTTACCATTCACAAACACTAATCTACATACTACTTTACTAATATTGATGCCCGCCTACAAAAGACTTATCAACATTCTCGTCAAGTCCACATATTAAAATATATGACTTTGAAATGACGTAGAGGTTTGCTTTAATCCCGAAAGGATATAAGCTATGGCGGGCATCCCGCCAAAGGTTATTCTCGAATAAATTAAGATACCGTTAGTCTCGCAAAAAGTCTTAGGGAATCACCCCTATTTTCTCGCGCTTTTAACGAATCCATTATTTGTTCTTAGCTAAAACCTTCTATTCAATGAATTCGCATTCCGCTTGTTCGGCAAGGAAGTCTTCGAATCACCCCTATTTCTTGCTTTCTCGACGAAATCAAGCAAGACCGAGTGATAAGAGAGATCACGGTCCGGTTAACTCTCTACCTTTTGGAATCACCCCTAAATTACTCAACTTTATGCTGAAAGTTAAACTTTCCTATTCATTCGACTCTTCCGTGTAGTTTCAATTACTCCCACTCGGGCCTGAGATACTCGGGTGGTTCTACAAGAGTTTCAACAGCACTGGAGTATCATACTCCATTCACAGTGGTTATGGCTTTTAAACCAACCTCTATGATCAGATCCTATACAACCCACGAAGGACTATAGGTCATCAATCTACCCTATAGACCATAAGGTCCTCGCAATGGGTAATGGACAAACCATACTCCCACCGCGTCAAAGTGAGTGATATACTGATCTAGTTTAGTAGTTTTTATTAGTGTTTTCACCAATCGCCGGTGTTGGATGTGGATCGAACAAATCGCTTAGTAACATCTTGAGTACAAATACTTCAAGATCCAAGGTTGTTATTTATAGACTCTATCGTACCGAGTTTGACAAAGATAACCGCTATTCTCTCGATTTTACGAGTTTTATAACCAACCTTTACTCAATGCATTAAGATATTTCACGCCCCGAACGTACGCGCGAAATTTCCAATCCTACCTTCAAGCACTCGGTGCTAAATGCCTCTATTTACGGAAGTGGGGTGAACCGAATTCACTCATTATCCACAAATGCGTAGGCATCTTTTAGGTAGACTTCTCGGTTTTTCAATACAACCGTTATTTTGCAACCAATATCTTAAATGAGTTCAAAGAAATGTGATCGTAGCACATCAATAACTATGTAAGGCAAATTTGTGGTGTATCCCTTAGTGAAAACATTTCACCGGGAGGTAGGCCGAGCATCACCCCAAGACTACGCAATAACCTATTTCGAGTATGGAATACTCTATCTCTCGTGAAATCGTAGATTTCCTCCAAATATTTTTGATAAACTTATTGGAGTCTCGAATAGTAGTCAAACAAGATGTCACTACTTGAAAACTCCCACTAGCTTGTACCTTTCATATGACCTCAAGGTTGTTATGAACAAGCTTTGTTACTTCTTTTTAAATCTATTACCCTTTCCTCGATTGAAAGGAAACTTAGTCATTGTTCCTTTGAGACAGTGTTCCTTTGACTCCAGAGATAGGAATCACCCTAAGCCGCCTCTTGATCTTATCTTTGGGGAATATGCACTAATTAATAGAATATAAAGAAGTGTTTATCTAAATACGGAAACCATTTGGCGCTTATATAGTTTTAAGATGTGTTACTAATACCTTTTCAACAATGATTAGTGGTTCGACTTTATCAAACAAAAGTCCGAGTCTTAGATTCGCTGCTTATGAATGTTATATTCATCACAATAAGACAAACAAATTATCCTATTGAAAATGAATACGCTCGCTCCAACGAATCCAAAACAGAAAATGAATTTTCTCAGATGCTCAAGAATTGAATCCGAGATTCATTTCCTTATATCACTCCCACTAGTCAATCTAAAAAAAAGCGCTGTCTATTTTATTTATCGCTTAATGCAAAGCTACCTAGTTCTTCCAAAGAACTTTAGCTTTCAAGAAAATTGCTAGATACATTGGACAAAGTTGATCCAAATCACTTTCATTATCCTCTAATTTCCAATTTATTAATTTTCCGGTTTAGCCTTAAAACTACTTAGTCTGTATGACTAACACGTATAAACATTCTTTCCCATTCTCGACTTTCCTTAGATGGAAACAAATTTTTGAACTAGCATTTCGCTTGAGTAGTCACTACTCTTGAATTGTGGGATGTTTAGTGTTACTTGATTGGACTATCAATTTTTCTAATCGACAAATCATAAGACCAAAGCTCCCACTAGTTTATCGGTTCCAAATACCGCCTAACTAGCAACACTTTGTATTTATGATTTTTCAAAGATTAGAAACATCACCTAGAACTAAGCTCCCACTAGTTTATCGGCCCCAAATACCGCCTAACTAGCAATGCTGTGTTCATGATGTTTCAAAGATTATAAAATCTCCGTAACTAAGCTCCTACTAGTTTATCGCTTTGAAATACTGCCTAACTAGTAACGCTTTATTCTTGTTTTTCCAATAAATGGAGAAACTTCATGCGCTTTATTACACATTTCTAATAATTCGTAAAAACAACAAATCATAAGGCTAAGGCTCCTACTAGTTTATCGGTTCCAAATACCGCCTAACTAGCAACGCCTTATGTATATGATTTTCCAATTTTTCAATTTAGAAATTTGTTGTGTAATTACACTTTTAAAATTCACTAAATGAATTTTATCCGATAGCCCTATGTCATCTTTTGTAAACTAAGTATGGTCGCTCTCGCTCAACACGAGTGACACCCGTGACACACCTGCATTTTGTCACTTAAGTTTTTAAAGGCTCAAGAGAAAAATTTCTTCCGAAAATTTAATCGCATTGTTTGATAATTACAACGCATTTGTTACTTTCCACATTTTTATTGAAGTCCTATTACTAACAGCTTTAGTAACCTGTAGATTAAAGTTGTAAATAAACATGACAGAAAGTTAAATTCAAAAATAAATTTTCACTACTTGATTTTTATTTTAGGAATAATAAACTATAAAATGTTTATCCTACCATTCCAAGGATTTAACCTCGCATAGTATCGCCCAGAGGGTCGATATCAGGACACTATGACGGTAAAACGAGACAATCTCTCTCAATGATTAAGCTTCAAGAATCGAACATCTCACGGGAATCAAACATCCCGGACCTTAATCATTGATTACCTTCCTTTTCTAGCCTAGATATTTCTAAGATACCCTTAATGAGTGCGACCTACTATATCAGATCTCAGAGTACGCCCCGAGTATGCCTACGAGGGTCAGGTCAGTGACCCGACGAGTGCCCGAAATCCTATCCTTTCGGAGACCAAGCCTTGAATTTTGATAGCGGTGAACACCATCCGAAGGGGGCCGAAATCAAAGCGGCACGAGGCGTCACCATTCTCTCACATGCTTGCATCTATAGTAGAGGCCGTGGGGTTGGTCGTCGCTTTCCCGCTCCCACTGAATATTTTGAAAAAGTGGTGGGTTTACTAATTACGGTTTTGGCCTTGACAATAAGAAACAACAAATCAAAGTACTCCGAATAGGGTCGGTTATGTAGGCAAGCCTCACGCCGCCTTATTCGTTGGAACATATGTGATAGTTCAGCCAATCCGCAAGAGAAGCCCCGCTTAGCCCGGGCTTATCGGCTATGCTAAGTCCTATCGAATCAGAACGCATATCACACGTGGAGGGGAGTCGATTGAGCCGGCTCGCTGAACTCGCCAACCATGGTTAGACCATTTCCAACCCATGTACTAAGATTTTCCGATCTCTAGATTTTCATCCAAAACGTAATCTCGCTTCGCTTAAGGTAGGTTCACCAAAACTCAACGATTTATCCAAGTGGGATTCACCGAGAATCCATCACTAAAATCGTAACGATTGACAAAACCTGGCTTCTCGGTTTTATAATTAGTTACTTATTTATTAACTACCACATATTAATTAAATAAGCCTTTAAACTAATTATACGAGTTATACATGCCTAATTTATTCGAAATAAACTAGCTACATGTATGCATTGGAGTGGAATCATGATATGATGCATGTCTTGGTAATTTTCCGGTTATATCATACAATTTTCGATCATACACGAAAAAATAACGGAAAAAATAAACACCGAGATGGATCGTTGGTACCCCCGTATCTAACCTATTAAAAAAAAACACAAACCCTAACTAGGGTTTACTATTTTCTAATCTGCTGCTGCTGCGTATTATCAATGATCTGAAATCCAAACGAGCCTTGATCGTCATGAAACTTTATGGATCTGTTCTTCACTCCGCCTACTTCAATCTGAACGGTTGGATCTTCGTTTCAATGGTCCAATTTTCTCCAGCAATCCGCCGATCTAACTGCTGCATCTGTTTATAACTGCGGCGCAACAGTGTCTTCCTAGGGACGATCGGGCATCGAGACAAATCCCGATCGACCTTAAATTTTTAGGGCTTGTTCATAACTCCATGGTAGTCGATCTGAACGGTCGGATCTGCGTTTCAACGGTCCAATCTCTTCCAGAAATTCGACGAACTCACAGCTAGTGTTTTAATGCTGCTGCTGTGCTTTTCTGTTACAGCAGCTACTTTATAGCAACGATCGGACATAGATATCGACTCCGATCGTCACGAAATTTTGAGGGCATGTTCTTCAACTTTTATTCTTCATTCTGACCGGAGGGATTGTCGCTTCAACGGCTCAAACTCCGGGAAAAATAAAAAACGGAACAGCAAATAAAACAGATCTACTTCTAGGAAATTAAAATTACAAAATTTCCTATACTCATATAAACGAATTTATATGAGTTTTAATAGATCTAACGAAAAAACAATACCAACCCCAATCCATCTCTTCAACCACAACAATCACAAGCATACAATCATGATTAAATTCGAATTTTACAAAAAAAAAACGAAATAAAACATCTAAAACATGCTTTTCCACTCCAAGATCTAAAATTCATATACTTTGATCGTTAGATCAAAGGCTCTGATACCACTTGTTGAATGTAATATCGTCGGATCAATTATGGATTGACCCGATTATGCAGCGGAAGGCATCAGATCTAGATCTAAACGAAACAAAGAACATAAATTAAAGATCAACCTACAAGTGGGTTTAGAGCCTACCTTTTATGGTGCTTAACTCCAAGAACGAAAGATCTCCAAGAACACGTGATTTGAGAAGCCACACCTTTCCAACGCGTGTCTCCCAAAGAACACCAGTGGATGGTGTTTCCCGCCGACCTCCTTGATATGCTACCGAATAATCCCAAGATTATTCCAACTCGAACCCTAAGAATAGAGGCCGAAATTTTCAGCCAATTTCTCTTGTGAATAGTGACGTGAATAGTGTGTTTCAAAAGGCTTGGAAGAACTCTCTTTATATAGGAGAGTAAAACTTAACCTCCAAGGATTAAATAATTAAGAGATAATTATTACATTAATCCTTTTTCCAAATAAAAGATAAATAAAATAATTATCCCAAACAAATTAGGATAAATCATATTATTATCTAATATTTCATGATTTATCATTTAACAAATAAAAGATAAATCACATATTAAATAATTATCTAAGAAAACAAATTTCTTAATAATATTTAACATCAATTGGCGCCACCTTTGTATTAAAAAAGGTTCTCACGCACTTTTCCATATTTGACCAATTTGGTCAAAAGGTCAACACACCACTTTGGCCGAGTCCACTTAAAAATGTCTTTTCCGTGTATTTAATTATTTAGTCCAACTAAACAATTAATCCACATATCAAATTAAATAGCCCAATCCACTATTTAATTATAATTGAGGTGCAACGATGAGAAATCCAATTATGCGATATTAGGAGCCACGTCGGGACCATGGACCCATATTCAAGTAGCTTACTACAATAAATTAGATAAAATTATTCGCAAATGTAATAATTATATCCAACCTATTAATTCCGGGATTACACCACCATAAACCCAAATCGAACTCTATCGAATATAGATAACTTACACTCAATTTATGAGTCGAAAGCGCCCACCGATATAATCATTACATACGGATAAACCCTCCATAGATCGCTCATTTCGATTCGATATTTCCGTAAACCCTTCTCGAAACATCTTATCCTTATTTACCATTAACCCCTAGTGATCAATTAGTTCATATTCAATATAATATGAACTCGCCAATCGATCGCTTTGGGTCAACAAATAAGTGGAATCGCTTCTACTTCCCGAGGGAAGGAATGGATTCCATATCTCGTGATAGCACGTACCACTCACTCATTCCGCATCAGAGCCAACGAGAAGTGTTGGACCACATACTTCAAGTGATCCTTACTAACACATCAAACTCTACCCTAGTCTAAGCAAATGTCTCAGGATCACCTCAGATTAAGATTAATCCATATATGATCATCTTGTGATTCGATAAGACTTCTCGACACGGAATTATATCGAGAACTCAAATCAAATCGGTCCAAATTTCTATATGATTATCATCATATATAAATGCCCCACTAGTACCCTATTACCGACAAACGGATAAGATACCATACACCTAAAGTGTTCTCAAGATTAATAGCAAATTAATCATGAGACCCATACTCGATTAATAAACGCTACGGACTAAGTTAATTTTAAGTACATCTCACTAACTCAATCCTCTTGTGTATAAGCCATACACCGAAAGTTATGTGATTACATAAACGAGGTACTTAGGGTTTTCAAGAGTGTCTTAATTATAAACATACATGCATATAATAAGATGAATTATTAATTCTGTCCTAAAACAATTATATAATTGTCTTTCGGGCACTACACCTTACACTACCATCAGTTAAAAGTTAAAGTGGCAGATATTCCGAAGACAACATTCAGTACTAGATATGGACATTATGAGTTCCTTATTATGCCTTTTGGACTCACTAATGCTCCATCTGCATTTATGGATTTGATGCAGCGGGTCTTCATGTCTTACCTAGATAAGTTTGTGATTGTCTTCATTGATGATATTTTGGTATTCTCTAAGGATGAGGCGGAGCATGAGGAGCACCTACGGATTGTTTTGGAAACGTTGAAGAAAGAACAGTTGTATGTAAAGTTTTCCAAGTGTGACTTTTGGTTGGATCAAGTGAGCTTCTTGGGTCATGTCATTTCGTGTGATGGCATTCAAAGTTGATCCGCCAAGATTGAGGCGCTTAAGAGTTGGCCTACACCGACTACTGCTTTGAGAGGTCGAGCTTTCGGGTTTGGTGGGTTACTACAGAAAGTTTGTGAAGAATTTCGCATGATAGCTACTCCACTCACCGCACTTACACGTAAAGAACACCAAATTTGATTGGACACCCGAGTGTGAGTTAGCATTTGAGTTGTTAAAGGACAAAGTTAACTACAAAGACCAAGTGATTAAGCGCATACCGAGGTGTTCGATGATTATGATGTCTACACCGACGCTCAGGCGAGTGGTCTAGGTTGTGTGTTGATGCAGGAGAGGAAAGGTCATTGCCTATGCATCTAGGCAATTGAAAGTACATGAGAAGAACTATCCCACACATGACTTAGAGTTGGCAAAGCAGTGGTTTTCGCATTGAAGATTTGGAGGCACTATCTCAGATGGGTCAAGGCTAGAATCTTCACCGACCACAAGAGTTTAAGGTATTTCTTCACCCAGAGAGTTTGAATATGAGGCAAATGGAGATGGCTAGAGTTCGTGAAGGATTATGACCTAGACATTCAAGTACCATCCGGGAAGGCAAATGTAGTAGCAGATGCCTTGAGCAGAAACCAGTGGGTTTTGGAGCCCAAAGTGTTGAGGCTATCACAAAGCAGGGTTGATGATTTGCGATTTAGCGATTTGATCAGATTGAGGACCGCCGCTTGCAAAGACCGTTGTTGGCTAGATCGAGTTGATGGATGAGATCGAGCAAAGCAAGACGAAGACGCAGCCTTCTGTTGACTTGAAGAGAGTTGCAAGAGAGAAGCCTCAGCTTGGCTACGTGTTGGATCAGAGTGGAAATCAGTGGTACCAGGATCGCCTCTGTGTGCCTAATGTTGAGATTTGAGACAGAGAGTTATGGAAGAGGCACACAAGATTGCTTTTGCAAAGGCATCCGGTTCTACCAAGATGTACAGGATTTGAAAGAAAGATTTTGGTGGCCCTCAATGAAGCTGTAGATAGCTAAGTTTGTTTCTCGAGTGTGACGTCTGTCGAGAGAGAAAAGGCGAGCATAGGAAGCCAAAGCGGGATGCTTAAGTCATTGGATATCCCAGAGTGGAAATGGGAAAAGATCACCATGGACTTTATTTCGTGTTTGCCTAAGACGGGCGGTGGACATGACTCTATTTGGGTGATCGTTGATAGATTAACCAAGTCGGCTCATTTCTTGCCTTTCAAGATGAATATGCCTCTGGCAAAGATGACGGAACTATATATGGACAATATAGTGAAGCTTCATGGAGTTCCGCCTCCATTGTTTCGATCGGGATTCGAGGTTCACAATGGTTTTGGCAGAGCTTACAGGAGGCATTTGGTACCCGGTTGGATTTGAGTACAACGTTTCATCCTCGCATGGATGGTCGATCCTGAGAGGACTATCCAGACACTTGAGGATATGCTTAGAGCATGTGTCTTGGAGGTAGGCGGATCTTGGGTAGATTATCTACCAGTTGCAGAGTTTGCTTACAACAACAGTTATCACGCGAGCATAGGCATGCCACCGTTTGAAGCTTTGTATGGTAGAAGATGCAGGACGCCTTTGTTTTGGGACGACGTTGGGGAGAAACGACCATCGGGCGAGAGTTAGTTGAGCAAGCCAAAGAGAGGGTTCAGTTAGTGAAGAAGAATCTGCAGATAGCTCAAGACAGGCAGAAAAGTTGGGCAGATGTCAGACGAAGACCGCTTGAGTTTGAAGTTGGTGATCGTGTTTACTTGAAGGCATCACCAATGAGAGGAGTAAAGCGCTTTGGTCGAAAGGAAGTTGAGCCCGAGGTATGTTGGACCGCTTGTAATTCGGAGAGAGATTGGACCTTTAGCCTATAGACTTCGGCCTGCCGAGTCTATGTCCGAGTTCACAACGCCTTCCATGTTTCGATGTTGAAGAAGTGTTTGACAAAGACAGAGGTTGAGTCTACAAAGGATCCAGAGATACTTCAGACAACCTCGCTTATGATGAAAAGCCGATTAAGATTTTGAGCAGAAAGAAAAGATGATTAAGAGGAAGATGGTTCACTTGGTTCTTGTTCGGTGGAGCAATCATACACTGAGGAAGCAACTTGGGAAGTTGAGGTGATATGATCAACGAATTCCCGGAATTTTGGATTTACTGTATGTTCAAGTTTCGAGGACTAAACTCTCTTAAGGGGGAGGAATGTAATATCCCGATCTTTCGAAAGGGGCATTTCCGCCTTTTAACGAAAAGTCGGAATATTATATTTATTATCTTTGGATTTAAAAGAAAAGAAAATAAAAGAAATTAAGGAAAATTAATGGGTTGGTTTTAATTGGGAATTAACTCCTTATTTTTTCCCATTAAGCAATCGCTTTAGTAAAATAAGGGGGGACGGTTTATCGAGAGGCGATCGTAGGAGAGAAAAAGGAGAGAAACAAGAAGATACTTTTGATCTTTGAGGCTTAATCGCTGCTCGTTGCGCAGACTCTCAAAGGAAAAACATTCTACGGAACGCGAGGGTCGCTTGGATACCAATTTCGTCCGTGAAGGTTAGTCGCTTTGGAGTTATGGTTTACGTGTTTCGACGAGTTTGAAGGTTAAATTCGTTTTGGTTGAAACCGTCGGGTTAGATCCTTGATATCTCCTCGCTTTCTATTCCGCTTTCAGATCGTAGCATACCGCTGGAATCCTCGTGACGAGAGCTTCAGATCGGTACCAGGATCAGCAGCTAGTTCTGAGTTTTTAGGCGAAAAGGTAAGGAGAAACCCTTACGTTTTCAGCTTTTAATATGTGATAGTAGTGTTGATTTCTTGTTGTTTTGGGGACTCAAATTGCGTTAAAATGATGCCCAATTGATGGGTGATGTTTTGGTATGGATGGTAGATTATTTCGACATATTTTGGTTGAGAAAGATTGGGTTTTGTTTGAAAACGGATGAATACGATGATGTGCAAAAATCAGTTCCTGGAAATCGCCAGTCGGACGGGCGTCCGGTTTTTCGGACGGGCGCCCAACCTTGGACGAGTGTCTGGATACCTCAGACGGGCGTCTGAGGTGCAATTTTGATACAGGATTGAAAGGGGAATGTCCGGACGGGCGCCCACCATTTTGGATGAGCGCCCAGGCCTTCGTGACGGGCGTCTGGTCCTTCGACGGCAGGCCCACCGAGAGCCGGTCTTCCACCTTGTTTAATTTGGCGCTCGACTATCGCTTAGGGTTGTTTAATCAGCCTTAAACCTTTGTAAACATATTACTATTTATTTATAACACCTTTAAACCTTACTTAGGCTAGAATTGGTCTTTTGATCACATGATGAGTGGTGTCGGTAAGGGAGTGTTATCTAAATGAACTAGAGGGCTAGTTAATCACCTAATACTACACAACTTGCTAGATAAAAGATTAAACACCATGTGGTCTTGGGTAGATCCTCAAGATCTATAGCGTGATGTGTGAACAGACAAATAAAGTGAGTGTCCTATCGGCCTCGCAGCCTATAGCATCGCCAGATGTTCATACTATCGGAACCGGTTATTGTATCCTCAAGATTTCAATACGCCCGGGGTTATTGTATCCTCAAGATTTCAATATGTCACGCCCACCTTGATAGCATGTTGTAACAAAGATAAGCTAAGTAGCTACAGCTTTAGGCATATTGGGAGATGTAACCTTTATGCGTAGAATCGAGTCCTGCCTTGCCTTTTAATAGAAACTTGATAATAAATCTTATATATATTCTAAGTCAAACGCATTTCTCTTCCTTGTTTAGTATTATATACTTACCCCTTGTGCATTTCTGTGTATGTGTCAAAGTGAGAAGCTAACAGATTACGAGTATTACGAGGAGTATGTTCCTTATGAGGATCTCTGAGCTTGATATTTCATTTTATGCACTTTTATTTATATTTGAGATGATGCACAGTTTTATATACTTTGTTCATAGTACTTTGGGATGACGTGTGTTCATCTCTATTTCTTATTTCATAGTATTTCGTTTGGACTTTCGAGGGACTTCAGTTGTATTGATTTGATACACTTTCGACTTCTAGTACCTTTTTCTATTCTAGTATCTTTATGGATATTTATTACCCGAGCATTTAGTTTCCGCGCGCTTTGATTGTATTGATTGTAGGCTTACATGTATAAATGAATTAAATTTTATTTATATATGTGCCGAACGTCGTATTTCCGGATAAGGGCTCGGTATCCGGGAACGGGGCGTTAAAGTTGGTATCAGAGATACGTGTTCCTTAGGCTTCTATTCTTTGAGTTTAACTCAATGTTATCTTTAGATCTTTAGTAACACTCTGGTTCTCTTGGTTGTCGTGGATGATGTGATCTCGTGTATGATAAGAGTAGGCAATCTAGTAGTCGTGGCCTTATTTGATACAGAGCTTCAATCACCTTTGTGTCCTCTAGATTGCTAAGAAACTAGATTTACCTATGGAGCCTTTGAGAGATACTATGGAGATTGTTACACCCCAGGCAAGGTAAATAAGGTGGTTAGGATGATACCACAAGTGGATGTTCAGTTGGACCTTATCGGTGTAAGAGTGACCTCATGTTTATGGATTTCTCGACTTTGATGTGATTCTTGGGATAGACCGGCTATCCAAAAATTATGTTCACTTGGATTGTAGGCCAAGAGAGTTATTTTCGAGTCCCGGGAAATCGATAAGACTTATCGTGGGAACGCTTACAGAGCCGAGGCAAGAAGAGACATCCTATCATTTCAGCATCAAGGCCATCGTGGCATGTCGTAAAGGATGCGAGGGCTACTTGTTGTACGCAGCAGTGGATGTGGAACAAGTGAAGCCTAAGTTGGAAGACACTAGAGTGGGCGGGGACTATCCAGGTATTTCCGCATGAGTTGCCGTGAAACATGCCAGGCAGGGGCCATTGAGTTTGAGATACGCTTAGTCACACGGGCGGCACCAGCTGCCAAAGGCACCATACAGATGGCACCGGGCCGAATTGAAGGAGTTGAAGGCTCAACTCAATGAGATGTTAGAAAGAACATCATTCACCCCAAATCTTTTCACCTCGGGAGCACCAGCTTTGTTTGTGAAGAAGAAGGATGGCAAGATGCGGATGTGTATTGACTACGTGGCCTTGAACAACTGACTATCAAGAATAAGTACCCCTACCGAGGATAGATGATCCGCTCAATCGCCAGCGAGGGTCGGAAAGTGTTTTCAAAGATTGATTTACGGTCAGGCTACCTGTTGAATGTAATATCGTCGGATCAATTATGGATTGACCCGATTACGCAAGCCGAAGGCATCGATCTGTATCTAAACGAAACAAAGAACATAAATTAAAGATCAACCTACAAGGGGGTTTAGAGCCTACCTTTTATGGTGCTTAACTCAAGAACGATAGATCTCCAAGAACACGTATTTTGAGAAGCCACGCCTTCCAACGTGTGTCTCCCAACAACACCAGTGGGATGGTGTTTCCCGCCGCGACCTCCTTGATATGCTACTTGGAATAATCCCAAGATTATTCCAACTCAACCCTAAGAATAGAGGCCAAATTTTCACCAATTTCTCTTGTGAATAGTGACGTGAATATTGTGTTTCAAAAGGCTTGGAAGAACTCTCTTTATATATGAGAAAGAAAACTTAACCTCCAGGATTAAATAATTAAGAGATAATTATTACATTAATCCTTTTTCCAAATAAAAGATAAATAAAATAATTATCCCAAACAAATTAGGATAAATCATATTATTATCTAATATTTCATGAATTATCAATTAACAAATAAAAGATAAATCACACGTCAAATAATTATCCAAGAAAACTAATTTCTTAATAATATTTAACATCAATTAGCGCCACCTTTGTATTAAAAAAGTTTCTCACGCACTTTTCCATATTTGACCAATTTGGTCAAAAGGTCAACACACCAATTTGGACCGAAATCAATTTAAAAATGTCTTTTCCGCAGTGTATTTAATTATTTAGTCCAACTAAACAATTAATCCATATCAAATTAAATAGCCCAATCCACTATTTAATTATAATTGAGGTGCAACGATGAGAAATCCAATTATGCTATATTAGGAGCCACGTCGGGGGCCAATGGGCCCGTATTCAAGATATTACAATAAATTAGATAAAATTATTCGTCGATGAATAATTATATCCAACCTATTAATTCCGGGATTACACCACCATAAACCCAAATCAACTCTATCGAATATAGATAACTTACACTCAATTTATGAGTCGAAAGCGCCCACCGATATAATCATTACATACGGATAAACCCTCCATAGATCGCTCATTTCGATTCGGGATATTTCCGTAAACCCTTCTCAAAACATCTTATCCTTATTTACCATTAACCCCTAGTGATCAATTAGTTCATATTCAATATAATATGAACTCGGCCGATCGATCGCTTTCTAGGTCAACAAATAAGAATCGCTTTCTCTCTTCTTAGAGGAAGGAATGGATTCCATATCTGTGATAGCACAGACCACTCACTCAAGCGAAGACATGTCGTCATCCGGTGAGTTGAGACGGTGGATGCAGGGCAAGGAGTGTGATTCTATGATAATAATCCGGGGGCCTATGGAAGATGCAAAAAAAGAGAGCTTGGAAAATGGTTGTTAACACTTAAGTCTCCACGTCAAGATACTGGATGTAGAATTTTGTCAATTAACTTCATGTTTATTAAATTTTGTTTTAAGCTTTTATGATTTTTTTTTTTGTTGTTGTTGTTGTAGTAGTATAGACTTAGGTTAACTCAAGGCCACAATCAAATCAGTAATTGCTCGAGGATAAAAGTATGTAAAGGAAAGTAGGCCTCACAACTAGCTTTTTGGTATGATACTGTTTATATCGCAATGTTATCGATATATGGGATGGGAGTTGTGTTTCGCTACCTGTTATGGCGCGGATTGCACCCATGAAGCTTTCTTAATGGGTATCATTATGCATGGTATCATTGGTCTAGATGTGGATGAAACGAATAAAATGAACGAACGAACGATTGAACAAACAAAATATAAGGTAAGATTAATAATAAAATGAATGGTATATGTAGATGAGGAAATCATATTTTCATGCGATAAATAATTATATACCCTCAAAAAAAAAAAAAAAAAAAAAAAAAAAATATATATATATATATATGTATTAAATGTTAAATTTTAAATTCGGTATAGCTATGGGTATTTTATGACCGTAGCAAGTAGAATACACGACCGGCCATATGAAATCCGAGGCACACTAATCCAATTTTAGAGATTGGGCCCTGCATCTTTTTACTATATCGTGTTTCATAATACTATCTCTACAACCGTGCCTTTTTTAATACACGATTCAAAAATGAGACTCTAAAATGTTAAGTTATTTTAGGGACCTGTTTCTGAAAAATGACTCGATTTCTAGAACGCGAGATGTCGTCGTGTATTGTACGAAAGAGACACCATAACTTTAAAGTAAGAGGACTGCATCTACAGTAGCAACAAAGAAACAGAATAGCCAATAAGTTATGACACCACAGCTCAGACAAATAACATGAGAATTTTTACCTAAACTGTATAATTACACTCTCACACTATGATACAAATGCTTTCTGGACACAACCTTTTCACAGTAGCAAACAACATTTTCAATAACCAAAACACATCTCATTTCTGTCCTAAGCTTGTTCTTTTCGCGTATCCCATCATCTACCCTAACTTCCGGGTGCCAAACGAGCTTCCATTACATCAGATCGTCAGATGTGTGATACGTATGTAAGAAGCCAAAAAAAAAAAAAAGGATTTTATCTTCTTACAAACTTATCACATACAACGGTCTGGTGTATAGGCTATACAACTTTATGTGATCCTCCAAGATCAACAGGTACGAGTGGGATAAACGAGTGTAAAACATCAGTAATTAGTGGCCTGTAGCTTGGCTCTGGTTGCACACATAGCACAGCAACAGCTGCAACCTAAAAATACGAATCGATCACGTTCAACGAATCACAAGTTTGTTCACCAGTTACAAATACAATACAGCCCTACCCACCCATCAAACATAAAAAGATCATTCAGAAATTTTACTTGGTATAAGTGTTTCGGGTCCATCGTGTTTCTGATGACCGGATCCACAATGTTAGGAAGCTTTTCCCTGTCTGTAAGCTGAGGCATTGCCTGTTCATTGTATAAACGATTAGTTCCTTTAAAGGGTTTCCCTAAATTAATCAGAGTACAGTGAAAAACTAACCCAAGTCACTATAGACTGGTAATGAGATTCACCGATTTTCTCTACCGGTCTTCTTCCCATTAAAAGCTCCAAAAGTACCACCCCAAACGCATACACGTCGCTTTTATCTGTTAATTTACCTAAACACAAGATAATAACAATAAATGAGTAGCAGGAAGTATGTTTTATTCATGTTTAGCAAGTGTAATTAATCAATGAATGTAAACATAAGGGCAAGAATGTCTTTAGCATAATACCATCCAATAAGTACTCTGGAGCTACATAACCCAAAGTTCCAGAAAGCTTTACAGTGCTTCTGTTTGAGTGGCCAACACTAATCGCAAGGCCAAAATCCGAGATCTGAGACCCCAAAAAAACACAATCAATTAGACGATTATATCAGTTTATCAGTTCTTGATTATGCATATATCGGCATTCTATCACCTTTGCATTGAAGTTGGAATCCAAAAGAATGTTTGATGATTTAAGATCTCTATGAATCACGGGAGGGTTGAGTCTCTCATGTAAATACTCTAGTCCTCTGTACTCGACATCATCAAGAACGTTTAAAACGTTGATAATTGAAATACTTGAAAACAGAAATTCAGACAAGAGTGTAGCAGAAAACAAGAAAATTTCATAAAGAAAGCACCTTGCAATATCTAGAGCGATTTTCATCCGTAGATGCCAACTCAACTTTGATCCATGTGATGGTCCTATTATTGTCATGATGAGCACAATTTGATGAATTTACGTAAACATATACCGTAGAGTGTTGTGTTTAATATGTAAATTACGTGCCCTCCAACAGCTTAAGCTTTTGGAAAAGACGGTAATTCAAGACAAAGTATTAATATAAGCCCATAAAGAAACATGGCATGGATGATTTACCATGCAAATGGGACTCCAAAGAACCATTCTGCATCATTTCATAAATCAAAAACTGCGTCTCGTTGTGAAAGCAATAGCCTAGAAGGGCAACTATGTTTTGATGCCTAATTCTGCTCAGCAAATCTACCTCGTTCTGCAATTCAACATCGTATAAGATGCAGTGAAGAAAAAGTAAGCAGAATTGACCATAATGAATTATCAAATTTGACCTCTAACTCTCTATCAACATCCTTCCATCTTCCATTAAGTCTTTTAACAGCAGCGTACACGTTATCACTGAATTTAGCTCTGTAAACGCGCCCTAAACCGCCCTCGCCAAGAACGTTTTCTTCGTGAAAGTTTCTTGTTGCAGCTACTAGCATTGGGAATTCAATAACAGCGATTGAGCCCTTCTCATCTGTACTTCTTACAGATGGAAACTTATCTAACAATGAACCCAATGAAAATCCTTCCAGTGAATCTATAAATAAATAAAAACAAGCAACTCTAATCAATTATGCATCCAAATAAAGGGACCACCTAACGTTTACTGTGAAACCACACCCCGAAACATTACACTTTTTAAAAAGTCGACTCTAGAGCATAAAATCGACTTATCCTGACAATTGACTATCAAGACGTCGATATTATGGTCTAGAATTGGCTTTCAAAAGATCGATTGTAAGGGTGATATTACAGCAGTAAATTTGGTGTGATGTCATTAAAGACGCATTAAATAAAGTAACATGAGCTTTGAAATTATGGCAAAGATTGAGACAAGTCTTCAAACAATCACCACAAAATCAAGATTATACCTAAGCTTTTAAGACCCTTTGTTCCGAAATTCTGCTTCTTTTTGAGTCTGTAGATCCAAATGCAAGATAGCAATAGCAAAATTCCGCCCAGAAGACTTGCTGAAAGAACCAATGCAATGAGGATTTTCTTGTTCAAATCCTGGTGGTGCACTACTTTGATCCCTGAATCTAAATTTAAAATGAAAATTTTAGAACAAAAATTCATACTGTTGCAGAAGTACAAAATTACAGCTGTTCATCACAAACTTTCATCCTTAAAAAATCAGAATAAAAAGAATCCACCTCAGCTGTAGGACAAGAGATCTTCAATTATGACTTACCATCAAATGATGAATATGACATAATCAAAAGCTGAGATAATACAATTTTATTCACGTTATACATTATGTTATAATCAATTTTAGGAACACTGACAAGAAAATCAACATTATAGAGTCAAAAGAAAGAGCATTGAAGAATCTTACCTGGAGAATGAGCTGGATAAACAGAAGAAGATGGAAAAATGGGCTCTTTTTCAGTAGGAAGAACAGGGTCAGGAATAGGTGGCTGTGAACTTACATCAAGAGGAAATGCAAACAAATGTACACTAAAAAACCAAAAGGCTAGCAGCAGAATCACAAGCTTCCCCATGTTCTTGACTTTTTTCTTTTTAAATTTAATTTTTTTGTCACAGAGACAAAACAAACAAAAATCCAATCTTTATGATGAAAAACAAGAAAGTGGGGACTAATGAGAGTTGGGTTTACTGATACTTCTCAGGTTGTCTGATAATGGCGTTTTGTTGTGGCTTCAAAGTTTGAAATTCACAAGAGTAATAGTAATACTTCAGAAAATTCTTTACAGTACAAAGAAATTGTTGTTGTGTTGTTCATAAATTGGGGTATATTACCAGAAGGGACAAACACAAAGTGTCATAGAAAGATTGAAAAGATGTTTAACAAAATAGAAATTCAGAAAAAGATAGACAAGTGCACAACAATCATGTGGCCGTTATAAAAAGCTGGAGCCCATTCTCCTTTGCTATTGTGGATTAAAAAAAGCAAAGGGGGGGTCACCTATGATATATTGCGCTGTCTTTCTGAAAAAGTGAAAAGGGCAACGCAAATCCCATCTCTCATATATCATCATCATTTAATCAAGTGTTATTTTCTCTCTTTTTGTATTGATTAAAGAAAATAGACATGTTATTTCATTAAATTAGATGTGAAACAACTAAAACAAGAGCAAGGAGATAATAGTGACTTAGCATAGAATTACTGTTACGCCTAACAAAAGAAGATTACGAAAGAAATAACATGAAACAAGATTTAATATTTAAATAGTCAAATGTTAGGCATAATTAAACAGAAAGATCATTCGTAGGAAAATAAACGCGTTGAATGCAAAATGAAGAATCACTCCAGTATAAGCGAGAAAAAAAAAACTAGATTGACAGCTTTGTTCAAACCATGATAAAATGCCAACAAAACTAAATTGTCAACATCGAGAGCTTCGCCAACGAGCCTCGAAAGAGCAAGCAACAAATGCTCTGAATGGTCTTTGAAGATGATGCCAATAGAGAAAAGATCTCCCCAAGAGAGAAGTATCTATGTTACTGCCACAACTTGTTCACATCAGGCTCTCAAAATGACTTCATGGCATTATTAGTCTATGTAGATGACATAATTGTTGTCGGTCCTAATCTTCGTATTATTTATTCTCTAAAAAACAACTTGAATGAAGTCTTTCAATTTAAAGATCTATGAAATCCTAAATATTTTCTAGGCATTGAAGTACCAAAGAATGAAAAAGGTATTTCTACTTCACAAAAAAATAAGTACTTAATCTCTTGAAAGAGTTTTTTTTTTTCTTAGGTGCAAAGCCAGTGGCCACATTAATGCAGTATAAACAAGCTTTACTACATGGTGATTCAAATATCTTGCCACGGAATACTCAATATACCTCCCATTGGCAAGCATATTTACCTATCATTCATAAGACCAGACATTGCATTTGCAGTACAACAACTGAGTCAATTTATTGATACCTCTGTTGTTGATCATATGAAAGTTGCTCAGAAAAATTTAAGGCAACTCAAAATCTCTACAGGTCAAGGGGTGTTTTTTCCAGCTCATAATCAACTTCATTTTAAATGATGCACTGACTCTGACTAGGCAGGATGTCTATAATCCGGAAAACCAGTCTCATGTTACCTCATATTTATAGGAAATGGCCCAATTTCTCGAAAATCAATGATACAGACTATTGTAGCTAGAAATTGATACGCCTAAACCGTAAATCAGCCCGCGGATCTTTATACAAGTCCGTCCGATGACCTCAAGAGTGGATAGAACCCCCGGCCGGTGGAGTCCGCGTTTAAATAAGACGGATCGAGGCCGGGCATGGTCGAGCCCACCATAGAGCCTTCGGATCGCCTTTCACGGCGCGGAGCGAAGCCAGGGGGCCAGCATGCATGGCCCTTAGACCGCCAAGTCCGACACATGGCCGAGCCCACAACATCAGCTGACCAAACTACTACAAGTGGATGACAAGACGAGGACCAAGCAAATGGCCAAGTGTATTGGGTCCGCCTTACTCCGGACCGCCAAGCAGCCAGCTAGTTTAAATAACATCGAATTGTACTTAATTATGTCTCATTGTCATTAGCTTAACTCTAATTAGTAGTTCGCCTATATATAGAGGCTCCATGTAATTCATATACAAGGTCAATAATAAAAAAACACATGCAAACTCTGCCAAGTTTATCACCCTCACTCTCTTTATTTTCCGACCACCGTGAAAGCATTATCGCCGCCGTGCATCACCGGCAAACACTCACTTTAACAGCCAGATATCCACCACAAACCACTGCTATTTACACCATGATAATTTCGACATCATCAGAAATCATTCAAAGGTTGAATGTCGTGCAATGACAAAAGCCACATATGAAATACAATGGCTACTGTTTTTGCTAAAAGATTTCCAAATTATAGTTTATGTTCCAGCCCTACGATTTTATGACAATGTTAGTGCCGTTTATATGGCAAATAACCATATTTTTCATAAAAGAACCAAACACATGGAAATAGATTGTCATGTATCCTAAAGTTGATATCAGTCAACATTAAAGACCAACTAAACGACATACTTACACATGCACTTGATGCACCCTTCTTTCAAAAACTCCTTAGTCAAATCGGCATATCAAATCTTCACCACCTTCTTCAATTACAAATGATTGCTCTACATCTAAAGCAAAGACTGCATGAGACTAATGTATGAAGACAACGTGTGAAGTTCATGTTGGTCTTCTCTATCCTCCCAGCTTAAGGAGGGTGTCAAATATATGAGTTGAGATTATAAGATTAGTGATTGATGCATCGAAGACAATGTGTAAAGACAAGGGGATGGAGTTGAAGCTTGAAGACATGGTGTAAAGAAAGTTCTTTCAGAACATTATCAAACATTTTTTTATTGAAAAACGGATAAAAGTTAGTTACCGATCCAACAAAGACAAGGTGTGAAGACAATGGGTAGAAGTTGAAGCTTGAAGACTTGGTGTAGAGAAATTCTTTCAGAACGTTATCAAACACTTTGTATAGAAAACAGTTCAAATTTACACCGATGCATGTGACACCGTCTCTTTAAAAAGATATAACTTTGTTATGATACCTATGATGACTCACAATTGTCTATAAACAAAGAGGGTATATGCCTCATGGAATCCTATATTGGACGATGATTACTAAAACATGTGCTTTTACTAAGTGCTATCATTATATCTATTGGAGGGGATGTCTACCAAATAGTATAGCCCAACACCTCTCAATAGTCAAGGGTCAATACTCAATCCCACCGCTGTACAATTGACAAAGTGATATATAAAAGTGTCATCATAAACCCTCGAAAAGGAAAAGGAAAAGGAAAAAAAAAAGTGCATGCCATGATCGATTTGTTTAGCTCGAGAACAGCTTCTCCTTCATCTTTATGATCTTTGATTCTCCTTTCTTTGGTGTAAAAGACGATATTCCTCGTCCACGTTACCTTTCATTTCGACCCGACAGAATGATGAGTAGATTAATTATGATGACTCAGCGGCCTTTTAGGTGGGAGGACCAGGACCCGGTGTCCATAATGAGTCACTCTGAATTCAGAACTAACTCCCACACTACGGCTGTCGGTATTCAATGTTGTGTTTCTTGATGCAATCTGCCACTTGGAAACCAACTCATTCAAAGATAGGATAAACGACAACATAATTTTTGTTTTTTTCTTTCCTCAAAACAATTGTGTAACCGTATTTAAGTGAGGTAATTTCGTTTGCGCAAAAAAAGAAATGTTCACATGCAGTAATAATTATATTCATCTAGCCACGTTATATGGTAATTAAAATGCTTTTTGGTCCATGTTGTGGCTCTATACATTGTCGAGTACGAAACTTCACATAAATTACTAATGTTAAACGAACACGAGTTTATTTAAAAACGTTCTATTATGTTCGCAAACTTGTTTATATTGATAAAGCTAGGTACAACCCGACTCTCACGTAAACTCATTAGAATTTACGTGATATTTATAGAATATTTATTAAGCTCTCATAATGCTTTAAGTACTATGATATTTGCATATAAACCATATACACTAATTGTATTGCTTATGTTTACAACTTTTCTTTTAAAAACTCTGTAATAAGTGTTGGTGATTTAAGTATAATCACAAGCCGTTGAGGTAATCGGGGTTTAGTACAAGGATGGATGTACTCGTAACATTTAATTATAAGTTTGGAGGTGCGGAGTGCACGCTTATATAAGTGTGTATGAGTATACGGATGGAAAATAAGCAAGTATAGTTCGAGAAAATCACTTAAAGGACCGAAAAACAGCTTAAAGGACCAAAATCGTGGTTTTGGTGAAACAGAGTGACAAGCGCCCACACATCGACAGCGCCTACTGTGGAACTTCAAAGATGCCTAAAAGTTGAAAGAAAGTTTGGCGGATTTTTGATGATCACAGTCGCCCACAGCGCGCCCGTCTCAGGCCCGCGATTTTTAGGTACCTCTTGGTCTTTTTAAGTGGTTATAACCAAGTGATACATTTTCACTTAGGTTGTAACCTTAAAATACGAACTTGTAACTTATTTCTCTGCAATCCAAGTACTATAAAAGGTCCTTTTACATTGTTGAACAAAGATATAACAAATGTATGCATCCTTGATCAAGTCAAAAACATCTAAACACTTCATAGTAATCTTTTGATCTATTTTGTCCTAGACAAAAGGCAAGGCTCTCAGTCTGTATCTCACTTAAATTATTCGTGATACTCCGGACAAGTTAGGGGTCGAATAAATTTAAGAAGGACAGCGATATAAGCGTGACTGCGAGGATCCGTTCTTCATTAAATTTGCAGGTTTTTCAAAGCATTGGTGATCAATCAAGACCCTCAAAACTACAACAATCTTCTTAAATTTATTGTTTGATCACAATGGTGAATGCAAAGGACATGATGATGAATTTCGGGAAACTTGACAAGTTCGAAGGAGTTGATTTCCGGAGGTGGCAAAGGAAGATGCATTTCCTTCTCACAACATTGAAAGTGGTGTATGTTCTTAGCACAGAGATACCAGAAGTCGATGATGATGCACCTTTGGAGGAATTACGAAGGAGAAACAAGTGGGAAAACGATGACTACATATATCGTGGTCATATCTTGAATGGTATGTGTGATTCGTTATTTGATATTTATCAACATCTTGCATCTGCGAAAGAACTTTGGAATGCACTAGAAACCAAGTATTTGAATGAAGATGCATATGCTAAAAAGTTTCTAGTCGGTAATTTCATGAAGTACATGATGGTAGACACACGGTCCAGAATGGAACAATTTAACGAACTTCTACGCATACTAGGACAATTTGCACAAAGATAAGATGGAAATGGATGAGGCCATTTCGTTGTCTAGTATCATTGATAAGTTACCACCATCATGGAAAGATTTTAAGCATTTGTTAAAGCACAAAAGGAAGAACTCTCCTTGGTTGAACTTGGTAGCCATCTGCGCAGGAATCCTCTCGAGCGCGGGAGGGGTTAAAACCAAGGGCAAGGAAATTGATGAATCCACTTCCATTCATGTGATGGAGGCTGGGGAGAGTTCTAAAACTAACAAAGGGAAATACCATGGCAAAAAAAAGAAAAAGTCAAATGACAAAGAATCCGGAAAAAGGCCAAAAGGGGCCTGTTGGATTTGTGGTAAGACATGACACTACAAGGCTGATTGCCGAGTTCGAAAGAATGGTAAAGGCAAGGGTCCAGAGCAAGGGTCGAAAGACCAAGGACCACCACATCATCAAGGTCAGAATGTTAATTATGGTGTTAATTCGGTTATGAATTATGTGCCATTTATTTCAAGCGCTTTATATATGCGAGGATGATGATGTTACGTGGTGGATCGACTCGGGAGCAACAAGACATGTATGCAAAGATCGACGCTGGTTTGAAGACTTTGAACCAGTGAACGATGGATCTATCTTAAAGATGGGAAACGAGTCGAAGGCTGTAATTTGTGGCTTTGGAACAATTACTTTAAATTTTAGTTCGGGAAATCAGAAACTATTTAATGTTTTATTTGTGCCATGCATTCGGAAAACCTTGTTTCGGTGCTTTGTTGTGTAAATCGGGCTACAAACAAGTTTATGAGTCCGATAGGTTTATTTTGTCTAAACATGGTATTTTTGTTGGTTTTGGCTATTTGTGTAATGACATGTTTATGCTTAATGTTGTTAATAATAAAGTTAATCAAGTTATGCATATTTCTGATGTTAATATTTCAAAGTTGTGGCATGCACGATTAGGACACGTACATTACAAACGTATGCATGTTATGTGTAAGAATGCTTTGATTCCCCCTTTTGATATCAATATGGATAAGTGTACTACTTGTATGCTTACTAAGATTGTAAGACAACCTTTTCATGGTGTTGAAAGGTCGCTCACAATTTTGGAACTTATCCATAGTGATTTGTGTGATCTTTATGCCACACCTTCTTTGGGAAATAAGATATATGTTGTTACTTTTATAGATGATCATACTCGCTTTTGTTGTGTATATTTACTTAATACAAAAGGCGAAGCACTTGATAAGTTTAAAGTTTATAAAAGTGAATTTGAATTGCAATTAAATTCAAGTATCAAACGTTTTCGTACCGATAGAGGTGGAGAATACTATGATCCAACCTACTTCGGGTCGTGTGGTATTATACACGAGGTTACTGCACCGTATACGCCACAACAAAATGGCATTGCGGAGAGGAAGAACCGTACTCTAAAAGAGATGGTAAATTCCATGTTATCCTACTCGGGATTGAGGAGTGGATTTTGGGGTGAGGCCATGTTAACGGCCTGTTATCTACTAAACAGAATTCCTAATAAAAGGAATTCTGCTACCCCGTATGAACTTTGGTTCAAAAAGAAACCAAACTTGAATTACGTAAAAGTTTGGGGCTGCAGGGCGGTTGTTAGACTTCCCGATCCTAAAATTAAAACTTTAGGAGAAAGAGGCATCGATTGCATTTTCATTGGATATGCAAGTCATTCAAAGGCTTATAGGTTTTATGTTATCGAACCTAGTGATTCCGTGGTTTTTACATTCGGTTATAGAATCACGAGATGCTATCTTTGATGAGAATAGATTTACATCTATTCCTAGACCAAAGGCTATTGCTCCTACGATAGTTGGAGTGGAGAATGTGGAGAATAATGATTCTCAATTTGAGTCTTCTGAACTTCGAAGAAGTAAGAGGGCTAGAATAGCAAAAACATTTCCACCAGATTTTGTTACTTATTTGGTGGAAGGTTCGAGAAATGAAGTTGGATATCAATACTCATATTTCTACAATATTGAGGATGATCCAAGAACATTTTCTGAGGCGATGGGATCTCATGATGTATCATTTTGGAAAGAATCCATCAATGATGAGATGGATTCCATAATGGGTAATAATACGTGGCTTATTACGGATTTACCACGTGGTTGCAAACCATTAGGTTGCAAATGGATTTTCAAAAGGAAAATGAGAGTCGACGATACTGTTGACCGATATAAAGCCCGGTTAGTTATACAAGGCTTTAGGCAAAAGGAATGTATCGATTATTTCGATACTTATGCTCCCGTTGCTAGAATCTCCTCAATCAGGTTATTAATTGCCTTAGCCGCAATTCATAACTTGGTGATCCATCAAATGGATGTTAAAACAACGTTTCTAAATGGAGATTTGGATGAGGAAATATACATGAAGCAACCGGAAGGATTTATTATGCCCGGTAACGAGCATAAGGTATGTAAACTTGTAAAATCATTGTATGGACTTAAACAAGCTCCTAAACAATGGCATCAAAAGTTTGATGAGGTTGTCTTGGCTAGTGGATTTAAACTCAATCAATGGACAAGTGCATTTATAGTAGATTTGATGAAACCGTAACGGTGTGATAATCATCTATATGTCGATGACATGTTGATTTTTGGTACGAACCAAAATCAGGTTGATAAGTGTAAAGAACTCTTATCTTCTAGATTCTCTATGAAAGACATGGGGGAGGCATATGTAATTCTTGGTATTAAAATCAAGAGGAATCAGGGAGGATTTTCACTAACACAGTCTCATTATATTGAGAAAGTGTTGAAAAAGTTTAATTGTGAAAATTGTACTCCGGCAAATTATCCCATGGAGCCTCATGAGAAGCTTGGACCTAATAAAGGTGAAACAGTGAATCAACTTGAATATTCACGAGTCATAGGCTGTTTGATGTATGCAATGACTAGTACACGACCGGATATTGCATATGCGGATGGAAAACTAAGTCGATATACGAGTAACCCAGGTAATTGTCACTGGAGAGCGGTTGTTCGTGTATTGAGATATCTAAAGTCTACCAAAGATTTTGGTTTGACTTATGTTGCATATCCTTCGGTGATTGAAGGATATTCGGATGCTAGTTGGATATCTAATGTAGAAGATCATTCTTCTACAAGTGGATGGGTGTTTGTTTTAGGTGGAGGCGCCATTTCTTGCGCTTCTAAGAAACAAACACGTATATCTAGCTCGACTATTGAGTCGGAGTTTATTGCTTTGGCAGCAGCCGGTAAAGAGGCAGAATGGCTTAGGAATTTGATTCATGAAATTCCTTTATGGCCTAAACCAATATCACCAATATCTATCCATTGTGATAGCTCATCTACACTGTCTAAAGCATATAGTCATGTGTATAATGGTAAGTCACGACACTTAGGCGTTAGACATAGCGCGGTACGTGAGTTGATCTCTCACGGGGTGATATCGGTTGTGTATGTGAGATCTCAAAGAAATTTGGCTGATCATTTGACGAAAGGATTGACTAAGGACTTGTTACAAAAGTCGGTAGTCGGGATGGGACTACAACCTGTATAAGTTTCTGAATATGGGACGCCCAATTTCCCTTTGGTACAATGCCTTAGGCTAAATTCAATGTGGTAAGCCTGTTTTTTGGAAACTTGAGCACATGTATTAATCCCGAAGGTATGTCTTTGTTTACACGTGAGATTTGGTTGAAGTGTTATCTTCTTAATGAATCTTATAAAAGTGCTAATCTGCAGTGCACACAGAAACTAAAGATTCACCTATACGAGTATGAAGTATGGCGGCTTCAAGGAAAGTTGGGTTGGCTTTCTAAATGCTCAAGAATGGATATGGACACAAGGCCGGTTTTCAAGAAATGGTGTCAAGTATAATACTTTGAAGTAGTTTTAATTCATGTGTATTGTTAGGTACATGTATTCAAAATGTGTAAAGGGGTTCAATGCTTAGTCACACCCCAATACTCGAATATTTGCGTGTAATAATACTAGATGGAAATTCAATCTTCGTGACATTTTCATTGAATCATGAGTTGGTTTGTTTTGTGACTGTTTTGTTTTACTAAACCAAGGATTACACTTAAATGGGGGAGGATTGTTGGTGATTTAAGTATAATCACAAGCCGTTGAGGTAATCGGGGTTTAGTACAAGGATGGATATACTCGTAACACTTAATTATAAGTTTGGAGGTGCGGAGTGCATGCTTATATAAGTGTGTATGAGTATACGGATGGAAAATAAGCAAGTATAGTTCGAGAAAATCACTTAAAGGACCGGAAAACCAGCTTAAAGGACCAAAAATCGTGTTTTGGTGAAATGGAGTGAAGCGCGCCACTGTGGAACTTCAAAGATGCCTAAAAGTTGAACAGAAAGTTTGGCGGATTTATGATGATCACAGTGGCCACAGCGCCACTTTGGGTCCCAACCGATTTTTAAGTACATCTGGTTTTTTTTAAGTGGTTATAACCAAGTGATACCTTTTCACTTAGGTTGTAACCTTAAAATACGAACTTGTAACTTATTTCTCTGCAATCCAAGTACTATAAAAGGTCCTTTTAGAAGACTTCAGAAGAGGCAGTTTATTAGGTGTCCTATATCTAAAATAAAATAAAAAAAAAAAAGCTGTCAAAATATGATTTACAATGAGATGGGCTATACTTAAAAATATTTAGGTATGGTGAATAGTGTTGTTCTATATATGAACAACACTATTCACCATACCTAAATATTTTTGTGTATAAAACATCTATCTGTAGATCATATTTGTATCTTGCTTTTTTGTTTTATTTTTTATTTATATAAAACACCTAAGCCACACTTAGTAGATGTTCTTTTAGGTGTTTTATATCTAAAATAAATATTTTAATGTTATAGATAAATGGATAGAAATGCTGGTGTGGAGTGTTTTGAATTGAGATGTTGTATAATAGAAATATGTATTATTTTATATTATTTTGGTGGTGTAAATTAGAAATGCTGGTACAAGTGCCCTTACATTGTTGAACAAAGATATAACAAATGTATGCATCCTTGATCAAGTCAAAAACATCTAAACACTTCATAGTAATCTTTTGATCTATTTTGTCCTAGACAAAAAGCAAGGTTCTCAGTCTGTATCTCACTTAAATTATTCGTGATACTCCGGACAAGTTAGGGGTCGAATATTTTTTAATTTAAGAAGGACAACGATATAAGCGTGACTGCGAGAATCCATTCTTCATAAAATTTGCAGGTTTTTCAAAGTATTGGTGATCAATCAAGACCCTCAAAACTACAACAATAAGTCCTATATATTGGCTCAACACATTACCTACATTTAAGGACTACTTACATCCTTAAATGACTGAGAAGTATTTGGGTACGTGGAGTTAAGTGATCCTTAGATTGATCGAAATAACATATTTACATACTTATGTAAATAAATCCGAATAACATAAAAGTCATTTCCTCTAAAAATACGCTTGTAACCCAAAAGTTTCCCCTCAAATGACATGGTAATTCAATTCAATTCACATGGTCAGCCTTATATATATTTATTAATCAATTTGGTCGGCCTGTAAAATAGGGACCACATTCCCTTAATTTTGATGTGTTGATTTAAAAAGTATAAAATTATAGTGACTCTGTATCCAGTTTCAATCATAAATTCATAAGAGGTATATTATTATGATTATTGGTATTATTATGTAGTCAATGATGTACCAAAAAAATAAAATAAAATTATATGATTGCATTATTAGTGGTTTGCAAGTGCGTTGACGACAGACATGCCTTGCCTTTCACGAGGTCGAGGGTACAAGCTTGCTACACTAGGAAAGCTGTATTGCTTGAAAATATTTTTAATTCAATTTCATCCGTCTCATAAAAAAAATGTTTTATTTTTAGAAAAAATAAGAGGCCAGAGGTCAGAAGGACAAAATAAGATATAAAATGAGAAAAAATGACAAAAAAAAAAAATAATGATTGAGAAGAACAAAACGTATGCATTCATATTACATAAAGAATACGTAATGAATACATATAAGAATGTGACGCGTTTTGTCTTCTCAACCACTATCTTTTTTTGCTCATTTTAGATAAAAAACAGTCATTTACAACCTTTAACCTAAAGAATAATTATCTCGTAAAAAAGTGTACATTTAAAAAATAATATATCATTTAATATTTGTTTTTCAAAAATGG
This sequence comes from Gentiana macrophylla, assembly GCA_026214975.1. Classification (NCBI taxonomy): domain Eukaryota; kingdom Viridiplantae; phylum Streptophyta; class Magnoliopsida; order Gentianales; family Gentianaceae; genus Gentiana; species Gentiana macrophylla. Next base: position 89,978,240 of record CM047815.1, read on the forward strand.
ATTATCTGGACACACACATTTTTGTCTCCCAGATATTATTCCAGGTTAAGGGGTCAGAGTGATTAACACTGGACCAATTTCTCATTGGCGTTTTTTTATTCAAATATACCTCTATATGCTCCTTCATATTTCAAAACGAACATTTATTATGAGATAAAGTTAATACTTAAAATACAACCCATCCATTTTTTTTTGTTGAAAATTTATTTTTTTATTTGCGTTAAAAACGAAAAATAGTTCTGTATTTGTATCGTCTATACTCCATATTTTAATCCTCATTTTTTTTTATATCGAAAACGAAAGATTTTCGTTAAAATACAACAACAAATTACAATAGATCATATCGGACCAAATGTCGAAAAACAGCCGGACAATTTGAGTTGGGACTTACCCCTCAAAAAAAATTTTGAGTTGGGACTTGGGACTCAAATGTTTATTTAATAAGTAGTAAAAAATATTAATTGTACCATACTGTGTGTGTCGAAGTCACAGCCAACTAGGCCAAGAACCCCAACTTCAATTTACCTACTACTACACCTTTCACGCATAACAATTTTAGGGAATGAGGGAGAAGGACAGAAATATTTCATCAATTGAGTAGAAGACAATGAAACTTTTGAAACTTTTGCAAAGACAAAACTATTTATTCATTTCGTTTAAATTCACTTTATTGTTTAAATTCACTGCTTAAATTCATCAAATTCACCGATTCAATTCACTTAATTTTCAAAATTATTTTTCCAATTCAAGTCCAATGATTTTGGGATTCACTACCTTTTCTCAATTGTCCTTCTCCTAAAAAAAATAAAATATTTCAAAAATCCCTAATTTTCCATAACAATTTTAGTATTTTTCCAAAAGTCCAATGATGTACCTTTTTTCCCCCAAAATAAAATTAAAAAATTTAAGTCCATATGATACTTGCGGCAAATTTGTGTCTTTTTTTTATTATTTAGAAACCTCTCAATTTTCTATAATTTATTTATAATTTAATCGAATCAATATGCAGAGGCATGGACAAAAATTAAATTATATACCATGACTGTCATAAGAAAAAGAAAAGCACGAGCAAGCATTCAAAGATCTTTCTTGTGAGTTGTGACCCATTTTTGATTCTGCCCCCTATATTGTCTTATCCTGTTTTTACTTTTACTTTAATAAAATATGTCGGATAAATTTCATCTTTTTTACCGATTATTTTTTGTGTAGTCCATTTTATTTTGGAAAGCTTCCAGAATCGATTGACACGACTTATTCGGAATTTGACTCGAGTCATAACTGTATAATCCTAAATTTTCTTTGAATGTTTTTCACCATTTATCATTTATAATAAACCTTTTCCAACGGTCTCATAATTTTTAGACCTTTATAAAGGTATATACATGATGATTTACAATTAAATTACGCCACCTTAATAATCCGGTACTAATATGAATCTAATGAAGAATACTCAAGAAACCCTAATGCCCAATAGAGCGTGGTGGTGGATTTTAGTATTGCGGTGAGTCAAGAGGCGTATCTTCTGATTGCTTTACGTATCTCATTATGCTCCGTAATCAAGCTCTACGTAGTTCCTGGATTGGGGTATTTATAATGACAATACTTGCCTAAACCCTAAGGTTAAATTGGCTTGTATTATTGTCATCTTTACCCTTTAATGAGCCTTAAACCCTTGCCCAAGCTATCATTGTTTAATGGGCTTGATACCGCAAAGTGGACCACGTCCCGAGTCGATATTCCGACCTGCGGTGATCGACTCTGACTCGTTGTCTACATCACTGCTTGGTGGTGTGGACTCGTCCCATGGACTTGTCATCTCACACATCGCTTTCAATAGTCGATCGTCGTAGCCTGGCGTCTACTAGATGGCCTTAGCCTCGAGCCTGGGCATCGACATGGTTACCTTGGTGTTTTATCCATGACATTGCTTTATGACCAATCGATAGACGACACGTGGAGGGAGTGAAACCCGGTATCGTCATAAGCCCCCCAGACTTGAGAGAGGCGACTTCCGTTGTCCGAGGTCGAGTCTGTCACCTGAATCGTCTTCGATTTGGGTTTTTATTTGGGCGGGCTTTCTCCCGCCACTTGTTAACCCTAACCGCCTATTGCCACGTGGCGCGCGACATCCGCATACAAAACGCTTCTTCAAATTACAGAAATCATAACGCGTCATTTGCTTTGATTCTTGCGATTTATAGGGGGTTATAACTCCCCATCACTCACGTCTTTTCAAATCACTTGCGTATCTTTTGCAAGCATAAAAGGAGAGGAGATTGCAGCAGAGTCCATTCGTCACTTTCTTCCCAGAAATTTCAGTTTCAAACACCAAGTAAGCTTCTTTCTTTTTCTTTGCATTCTTCATCTTGTTTTTAAATTACCCATGTCCCATAGTAGTAGTGCCACTGAATCGGATAGGGGTGTTTGAAACGCCAGTTCATAGCCAATCTCTGGCACCCACTACCTCTGGTCATCTTCCCCGGCAAGACTCCGGCGAGCCCACGGCTTCCTCCCCTCCTGTGCCCCATCAACCCAAGAAATTAGTGACTAGGATGGATGAGAAGGGTGCCAAAGGATGACTCAGTTCGATTTCTTCTGAGGAGGTTACTAGGCTTTGCCATAAGTACAATATCATCAATCCCCCGTTTGAGGTTCGTCTTCCTTCCGGCCTTCATAAATTTGCCGACGAGCCCCCAGAGGGATTCTGTGCCGTCTACGAGAATCAACTTGCAAGTGGATTAAGGTTTCCACTTTGCCCGGCCGTTCTCGCGATCCTCGAACACTACGAGATCAGCATATCCCAGATCGCCCCGAATGCCGTTAGGACTATGATGGGGTTCATCCTCGCTTGTTGAGTGGCTGGGGTCTGCTTCTCGATACCCCTGTTTCGATACTACTACCAGATCTCTTCCACACCGGACAAGTTGTGGTATACTTTTCAAAGAAGGGCGAACCGACATGAATTCGTGACCAAAGGGCCTTCTTCTCATGGGGAGTGGAAGCCTCGATTCTTCTTTCTTCGACATGGTCTAGAGAATCCCTACATAGGCCAATGGAGGTCGAGGGGTTCAAAGAAGGACAAGTGGGGGAATACTCCTATTCCAGAGGAGGCTCGAACGCTGGGCAGACATAATTTCGAGGTGGTCACTCAAGATTTAAGTCTCCTGTACGATCTGGCCCATCTAGAGGAAGCGGGGCTGATCCCCTACGTCGGCCTTCATCGCCAAGATCACGAGAACCGTAGGAAACTTTCTTATTTGTTTACTTCTGCTATTTGTCGAGTTTGGCGACTTGTCGTTTGTTGATTAAAAACTAACTTTTTCCCTTCGTTTTTTGCAGTGGGCAGGTTTACCAAGGTCACCGATCCCACACGTATTCCTGGGTCGGCAGTTGTAGCTGCTCCACCTAGCGGGGATCGGGCTACCTCTGAATTGTCTGTGCCTGAAGTCAGGGCGCCTTCTTCTTCCCGAGAGGGGGGTGCCACTCAGCCTGAACTCACCCCTGCTGCCATCGAATCAGTACCAACTGGATCTACTGAGCTACCTCCGTCCAGTAGTGGTTTGACGGTCCGTTTCGGTTCTTTGCGTGATGAGGATGAAGAGGTGCTAGTCGAGTTGGATCCGGCTACAGAATTTCATGTCGAGACAGAGGCACCTCGGTCCAAGAAGAGGCCGACTGCTGCCGAGTTGGTGCAGGAGCAATATCGACAGTCAAAGAGGGCCAAAGCTACTGAGGCTCCGATCGAGCTTGAAGTCGACGTGAACTGGGCTCCTGAAGATTGTGCAGCCTTGGAGGATAAAGCTTTGGCTATGGCGGTCCGAAAGTCGAATCGTCTCGTAAGTCGATTACAATTTCATTCTTTAACTGTTACTTTTTCTCGACACGCATGCCTTGTCTATCTTCTGACCCTTCCTTGTTTTTTACAGGGTAACTATCTCAGTCGAGAGGCTGCTCGACGGCTGGCCAAGTCAGGTGAGTCGACTGAGGATCTACGCAAGGAAAATGGTAAGCTGTTGCGAGACATTATTGTAAAGAATGCCGCCATCTCTGCCATGGATATTCAATATGAGACATTGAAGAGCGAGTCAGTTGCCGAGTGCCAGAAGTTGCAGGAAAAGCTAACGACTGCTGAAAAAGAGTTGGCTAAACTGCAGGACAAGCTGACGGCTGTTGAGAAGGAGTTGGATCGACTGGTGGCTGAGAGGAACGACCAGGGTAGGGAGCTGCTCAAGCTGGCTCATGAATTTGAGAAGGTACAGGCATGGCACAAGGCTTCCTTGGAGGATGTGGCGAAAGCTCAACATGACCGAGATGCGCTACGAGTCGAATTGGATCAAGCGCGCGCGCATCTCGAGACTACTACAACTGATGCGATCATGGAGTATCGGAAGTCGAGCAACCTTGAAGATGATCTGGAAGTGATCATGCGTGCCTCGATGATGGGTGGATACACTTTGGTCGTAGATCAAGTAAGGGCGGTCATTCCTAATTTCGACATGTCGACTCTCGAGACACCGATGTTTTACAATCCTGACTCGGAGAAGATATACGATCAGTACATCGAAGAGTTTCAACGGGGAGAGTCTCTGGCCATCAAATATGCTCCTTCTACTTCTGCCCCTGCAGCTGATCCGAGCGATGTCGATCCGACCTCTGCCAATCCTGAACCGACCCCTGAAGCCAACCCTTGACTGTTGTCTTTTTTTTAAATCTTTTGTTGATTTGTAATTTGAACTTGAAGCTTTGTAATGATTATTATTTTGAACCGACTTTAGCTGGTCTTTCGACCTGGCCGTGTCTTGTAGTAACTTTGTTTCGAATTCTTATTTGATTTTGCAATTTGATTTCTCTTTTCTCTCTTATTGCTTTGCTCGTCTTGATGTTTCATAGTCTTTCGCTTGTCGAGCCTCTGGCTCTGTTTGCTGCTCGCTATTCATTTTATTTGCTGTTTGCTTTGTTGATATTGTGTTGCCCCCCAAGTGTATTATGAACCTTTGGTTCTTATTGCACTTGAGGTCGACTCGCTTGCCTTATCTTTTTGCCCCTTAGGCTTGTTTGGCCTTAGGCTAAGCACTTTAATGTGAACTGTCCCTGGTCTTTATCTTTTTTGCCACTTAGGCTTTTTCGACCATTGACTGGGACAGGTGGCCCGACTATGCGAACCGTCCTTTGTCCAGGCCTCTTTCGCCTCTTAGGCTCATTCTGTTTTCGACTGGGACATTTGGCCCGACCATGCGAACCGTCCTTTGCTTTAGCCTCGTTTGCCACTTTGGCTCGTTCGGCTTTTAGCTTGGACCTGTGGCCCGACCCTGCGAACCGTCTTTGAGCCTTTGCATTTGTTGCCCATTAGGCTAACTTTGCCTTTGGCTTTATCGAGATGTCCGACCTGCGGATCTCTCTTCTCGTCGACAACTATTTTGCCTTAACATTTTTTATCACATGGGACTTGTATTGGCTATAAATCTCAACAAACACAAAAAACATCTCGAGAAAACACAAGCTTATTAGAATACTCATAAAATTGTCTCATGGACTTATTACAAGATTTAGGACTGAAAAGTAAACAAGTTCATTAAAGCTTATCTCAAACATAATATTTCCTCAGATTGTTGGCGTGCTAATGTCGAGGGACCGTGGTTCCATCCGCTCGACCAAGTTGATAAGACCCTTTGGGGTGAACCTTCAAGATCTGATACGGGCCTTCCCAATTCGGGGTCAACTTTCCGAGCGCTTCCTGTCGACTTGCTTCGTTTTTTCTCAGAACCAGATCTCCGACTTTGAAGTATCTATGTCTGACCCTCGAGTTATAGTACTGAGAAATCTTCTGCTTATACCTTGCCATTCTGGCTGAGGCTATCTTTCTTCGTTCTTCAACATTATCCCTTTCCTGTCGGAGTTCGGGATCATTCGTCTCAACATTATATGCTAGAACTCGAGGAGAAGGAACACCGATCTCGGCGGGTATCACCGCTTCGAAACCATACACCAAAGAGAAAGGAGTTTCTCCTGTTGATGAATTAGGAGCTGTCCTATACGACCATAGGATGCTCGGGAGCTGCATTGCCCAATCTCGACCTTCTGCCTCCAGTCTCTTCTTTAATCCCAGCTTGATCTATCGATTAGTTTGCTCAACTTGACCGTTTGCCTGCGGGTGAGCCACTGAGGTGAATCGCTGGTCGATATGGTATTCGCTGCACCATTCTCTAACTTTTCGATCTTCGAACTGGGTACCGTTATCCGAGATCAGAGCCTTCGGAATTCCATACCTGCATAGAATATCGACCCCCAGAAATTTTTTGATGGTTGCAGCTCGGATATCGGGCAAAGCCTTAGCTTCTACCCATTTCGTGAAGTAGTCAACTGCAACGACCACGAATTTGAGATTTACCGGGGCTCGGGGTAGAGGTCCGACAATGTCGACCCCTCACTGATCAAAAGGCCATGCTGACGAAATGATATTCATGTCTTGTGCTTGTTGATGAGAAATATTATCATGAATCTGACAAGAGTTGCATTTCTGGACAAGTTTATTCGCATCTCGTTGCATCGACGGCCAAAAATACCCAGCTAACTTGCATTTTCGGGCTAGCATTCGGGCCCCACAGTGATTCCCACAGGATCCTCTATGAATCTCTTCTAAGAGGTATTCGCCTTCACTCTCTGAAACACATCTCAACCATGGACTCACGAAAGATTTCCGATAGAGAATGTCGTCGAAGAACGCATATCGAGCGGATTGGAGTCGAATTTTTCTGGCTTGTATCTTATCTGATGGTAGAATTCCGTCTTTGAGGTAAAGGGCGATTGAGTCCATCCAGGTGGCCTGCTGAGTGATCGGCTGGGCCTCTGTCTCGAAGTAACTCCTTTCGGTCAATAACTCGACTAGAACCTTCTTACTAGACATGAAGTTCGATGCAAGCTTTGAGAGGGCATCGGCTCTTTTGTTCTGACATCGAGGAATCTGTTCAAATTGAACTGTCTTGAACTTAGGTATGAGACCCTGGACAACTGCTAAGTAATTTTTCATAGTTTCTTCCTTAGCCTCATACTCCCCTTTCACGTGATTTACCACCAATTGCGAATCACTGTACACCAGCAAATCCTCAACACCTAGCTTCAGAGCAAGTTTCAGACCAGTTATCATAGCTTCATACTCGGCCTCATTGTTCGTTGCTTTAAAGTCGAATCGAAGGGCGTACGGGAATTCTTCGCCTTTCGGGCTTACTGGAAGGAGCCCTGCTCCTGCCCCTTCCTTGCTCGATGCTCCATCGACTTGGAGAGTCCATTTCTCTTCTAGACTCTGCTTCTCTTGATCGAGCTGGATGGAGATCCCTTCCGCTAAAAAATCCGCTAAGGCCTGTGCTTTTATCGCAGTTCGAGGAACGAACTCGATGTCGTACTGGGCCATTTCTACCACCCATTTGGCCAATCGACCTGAGGTGTCGGGCTTTGCCAAAATCTGCTTTAAAGGTTGGTCTGTGATTACCGCAATAGGATGAGCCTGAAAATAGGGCCTCAATTTTCTCGAGGCGTGAACAAGAGATAATGCTAACTTCTCGGCTGGTGAGTAGCGGATTTCAGGACCATGAAATGCCTTGCTGACAAAATAGATTGGCACCTGGCCATGTACCCCTTCTCTGACTAAGACCGCACTCACTGCCTCCTCGCATACGGCCAAATAAACCAACAACTTCTCCCCTTCTCGGGGTGAAGTAAGGGTGGGTAACTTTGACAAATAGGCTTTCAAATCTTGAAGGTCGCGCGATGTATCATCCCAATGGAAAGGACTGCCTTGCAGTATCTTGAAGAATGGTAGTGCCACGCCGGGCGGATCTCGATAGGAATCTGTTGAGAGCGGCCATTCGGCCGGTGAGCCTTTGTACTTCCTTTATGTTCCTGGGTGCGGGCATATTCTTTAGAGTGTCGATCTTGTCCGGGTTCGCTCGAATCCCGTCCTTCGAAATCATATAGCCCAAGAACTTACCTGACCTGACTCCAAAAGTACATTTCTTCGGGTTCAACCTCATTTGCGTCTCCCTCAACACTTCAAAAACCTCTCGAGCGTCGACCAAGTATTGTTTCATAGACCGACTCTTAATAAGCAGGTCGTCTACATAAACCTCCATACACCTACCAATTTGCTTTGCAAAGATCTTATTGACTGCCCTCTGGTATGTCGCTCCAGCATTCTTTAATCCGAATGGCATGGTCACATAGCAGAAGGTGCCGAATTCCGTGATAAACGCTGTTTTCTCCGCGTCTCGAGGGTCCATCAGAATTTGATGATATCCTTTATACGCATCTAAAAAACCAAAAACTTCAAAGTCGATAGTCGAATCTACTAACCTGTCAATTTTAGGAAGCGGATAGGAGTCTTTCGGGCATGCTTTGTTCAAGTCTGTGAAGTCCACACACATGCGCCAACTGCCATCAGGCTTCTTGACTAATACCGGATTAGCTAGCCACTCTGGATAGAATACCTCTTTCACTATCTGGGCTGCTAGTAACTTGCCGACCTCCAACTCAATAGCCTCAAGTCGATCCGACGCAAAATTTCTCTTCTTCTGCTTGACTGGCTTCTTAGCCTGGTCAATTTCAAGCTTATGAACCGCGATGTCGGTAGATAGCCCCGGCATGTCAGTGGATTTCCAGGCAAAGATGTCCCTGAACTCAATTAATAACTCGATCAGCAGCTGTTTTTCCTTCTCTGGGATCCAAATCCCGACTTGCACACACTGTTCGACCTCTCCCTCCCAGAGTCGGACGTTTTCAACTGCATCACTAGAGACCCAATTCTTCTCTTCCTCTTCCTCTGGAATCAGTTCCTCGACTAAGACTTGCTGAACCGCCATCTTCCCATTCATGACAACAGAGTTACAAGTCCGAGCGACTTCAACATCTCCTTTTACTTTGTGGGAACCGTTCCTAGTTGGAAACTTCATGCTATTATGAAAAGTCGATATGATAGCTCGAAGATCGAAGAGGGCTGGTCGTCCCAAGATAACATTATAAGCAGAGGGAGCTTTGACCACCACATAGCTTAATTCAAGTGTTCTTCCTTTTTCTCCGTCCCCAACTGTCGTGAGTAACTTTATTGAGCCTATAGGATGAACTGCTTGCCCCGTAAATCCAAACAGAGGGGATGCTATGGGAGCTAAGTCTTTCTCTTTCAACTTCATCGCCTGAAACGCCGAGTAATATATAATGTTCACTGCACTCCCATTATCGATACATACTCTCGATACACGGGCTCGGCTAATTACGGCCTCGATAACTAACTCTTCACTATGACTCCTAGACTTCGGGATATCATCGCGAGGGCCGTACCCGACTTCTGTCGTGAATCTGAGCTGCTTGCGCTCTCTCGAGCTACTAGCTGGCTCTTCATTGGTTTGGTCTTTGTCACTCTCCCCAGGACCGAAGATCGTATTAACGTAGTTCACTGGTCGATTATCTTCATATCTGTCTCGACCAGAGTTATCTCTGTTGTTTCCATCCCGACCTGGAGATCGGTTCCTCCGAGGTGATCGATCTCTTCGTCTTTGGGCATCTCGGCCTCGATTCCTATCTTGATCAGAGTTCTTTCTCTTATACTCTCTGTGCCCCCTGGGCCCATCATACCGGGATCTGTCAACAACTTCGTCTAGCTTCCCTTCCTGGATGCAAGAGTCAATATCCTTTTTAAGGTCCATACAATCCTCTGTCGTATGACCTATATCTTCATGAAAATCGCAGTACTTGCTTGCATTCCTCTTCTCTCGAGGTTTCTTCAACGGTGGCGGTTTCCTTGCCAGATTCTTTGAGAGCATGATCGATAACACCTCGGCTCGAGATCGATTGAGTGGAATAAAATCTTTATCATGCGTGGGTCCCTTCTTGCCCCCACGGTCTAAGGCAGGTGTTTCGATACGGTCCCAGACGGACGGCTTGCTGTCAATGTCATGTCTCTTGGATTGGTTCCGGTTCGGACCTCGGTTATCCTTTTTGGAATCCATCCAGTCGGACTGGGTGTGCCTTCGCACTACCTCCTCACCTTGACAGAATCGATGTACCACATTAACACATTCGTCCATCGTGTGGGGGACATCTCTGCTCAACTTCACGTATAACTTTTTATTACGCAGGCCCCCCACGAACGACGTGATCAGAAGTCGGTCATCTGCATCTTTGACCTGCATGGCCTCGAGATTGAACCTCTTCAAATACTCCATTACTGTTTCGTCCTTTTGCTGCCTCACGTTTATGAGGTGCGTGGCACTTAGATGAAACTTCTTATTTACTATAAACGCATCTCGAAATTTGCGAGCGAGCATAGCAAAACTGGAGATCGACCCTGGTCGTAGCTTCGTGAACCATTCTCTTGCTCGACCTACGAGTAGCGTCTCAAACGCCCGACACCGCATCGCGTCGGGTGCTCCATCCAATCTCATCTGAGATAGATACCTGTGGAGATGGTCCTCTGGGTCGGTGGTACCATCATACGGCTCTATCTTCGGTATCTTAAACCCCTTGGGTTTAGGAAAGCTCTCGATCTCCTTAGTGAAGGGAGACTCTAACCATAACGAAACCTGGTTCTTTCCCAGAATAACATTCAACTCCTCCCTGACGCTATCATCATCCATTTTCTGTTGTTTTTGATGGATCTCATGCCTCTTCCTCTCCACTGAGCTAGAGGACGCACTCACTTCGTCTCCAGGAGTCTATTTAGGTTTATTTACCGCATCTTTCCGACCGTCTTCCGCCGTGGCGTCTTCCTCTCCACTGAGCTAGAGGACGCACTGACTTCGTCTCCAGGAGTCTATTTAGGTTTATTTACCGCATCTTTCCGACCGTCTTCCGCCGTGGCGTCTTTCTGGGCGGCGGCCGCTTGCCTTTGTGCTGTAACTGCCTCTGCAATGATTCTAGACATTACCTCCAGGTTCGCCCCTGCTAATTGATCTAAAAGCGCTCGATATTCTGGAGCAAGTCCTTGATTTTCGTGCTGGGGATTTTCCTGGGTAGGATCCAAGACTGGATCTTTCCCTCCCTGCTTTTGCTGAGGATTTTGCTGAATGAGATCCAAGACGGGATCTTTCTCCCCTTGCGTATCGGGATCGGACGGCTCGTTGAACTGGGAGCCTTGATCGGCAGCTTTTGATGCAGCTTTTCTGGGAGGCATCGTGTGCTTGCGTATTCGATCAATAGAAGACCCTCCTTCTAGCGCCAATGACGACGACAAATTATGTCACCTTAATAATCCGGGCCCTAATATGAATCTAATGAAGAATACTCAAGAACCCTAATGCCCAAGAGAACGTGGTGGTGGATTTTAGTATTGCGGCTGAGTCTAAGACTGTATCTTAGATTGCCTACGTATCCTGTTATGTTCCAGGAATCAAGCCCTACGTAGTTCCTGGATTGGGGTATTTATAATGACAATACTTGCCTAAACCCTAAGGTTAAGTCGGCTTGTATTATTGTCATCTTTACCCTTTAATGGGCCTTAAACCCTTGTCCAAGCTATCGCTGTTAATGGGCTTGGACAGCTGGTGTGGACCCTGTCCTCGAGTCGATACTTCCGACCTGCGGTGATCGACTCTAGACTCGTTGTCCTACACTGCTAGCTGGTGTGGACTCTGTCCTTATGGACTTGTCATCTCACACTGCTCAATAGTCGATCGTCGTAGCCTAGCGTCTACTAGATGGCCTTAGCCTCGAGCCTGGACATCGACATGGTTACCTTGGTGTTTTATCCATGACATTGCTTTATGACCAATCGATAGACGACACGTGGAGGGAGTGAAACCCGGTATCGTCAATACACCTATTAAATTCAACCTTAAACCAACCTGTGCCATGAAATTGTTGGACATAAATCCAAAGAGGGACGTCGCGGTGCCGGTGTACGTTGCCACTGAAGAAAATCAGAATACACAGACGGAAGGAAACACTGATGTTTTTTTATTGAATGATAAATGATTTACAATACTTCTCTTTATATAGGAGAAGTCTTATCCTAATAAAATTTCAAAAACAAATAATAATCTTTTATTTAAAGATTCATATCTAGATTTATCATATTTATCTCTTTAACATAGCATTTTTATCTCTTCTTTGAATATCAAATCTATCTTGATTTTATCTTTTATTAGCCACAATGTATGCCGACCTTTGAATCCTCTTTTGGGTCTATTATAATGTGGGGATTTTTAGCAGTTTACCACTGCTTCTGGATGGTATTTGTGAATATATGTGGGGATTTTTAGCAGTTTACCACTGCTTCTGGGTGGTATTTGTGTGTCTGTAGAAAATATATTTTAACAGTGTATGCAGTTTTCTAAAATTGTTTCTGCGGATCTGGTTTATGTTCTTAAGCTATGAGCTTATATGAAGATAGGTTCGAGGGATGGATTATTGCATAGATATTGTGTGTTCATGCTTATTCCGGGTCCGCACAATATATTTAACAGTATATGTAGTTTTCTAAAATTGTTTCTGCGAATCTGTTTCTAATTCTTAAACTACGCGCTTATATGAAGATAGGTTCGATAGTTGTTGAAAACAATTACTGGTTTGTTCTAGGTTGAAAATCTAATTATACCAAATAGCAAGAACATAATTGAAACCTCTCATTGAATAGAAGAAAACGAACATTGCAGAAAATAGCATTTTATTCACTGAACATATTTTGAGTGAAAATAAAATGCAGAAACATAGTAAATTCGAAAACTTATTGTTTGACTGATGTAAGTTTAGAACTTATTTTCTTAAGACTTTATTGTCCCGATGATAGCAAAAGTCTCTCAAGATACAACAGTCAGTACATTTTCCTGATTGTAGCACTTCAATGCGGAAAAATAGCAAACTGATCAGGCTATGTATCTCCTTTGTATGAATGCATAGAAAGTTTTGCAGAGTTTCTATATGTACGCAAAATAATTTTATGTCTGTTATATATAAGCAGAGTTACTGGTTCATGCAGGGAAATTTCGCTGGAGTTCTCATCTGAACAAATGCCAATATATGTTCTATTCTGGTATCAGATAGTTGCGAATTTGAACGGTTCAGACAGTTTAGAATTCGAATATATGCATTAGTTCGCTCAAATACTGTTGCATTGATTCATAATTGTTTTTTTGGACAAAAATAAAATTTAAAGTTTGTCCTAAAAGAATATACTTGACTAGGACAAGCCCAAGGCCCAAGCCCGAACCAAACCGAGCTGGCCGGGCAGGTGGTGCGTGCGTGTTTATGACCCATCAAAGATCTAAGTCCTCCCTCCTCTAGAAAATTCTCTTGAGACATCTTTCCTATTATGTAGAGCTTATATGTAGAGCTAACTTGAGACATCTTTCCTATTTGGAACAAATGAATCACATTTTATTTACTAACACCCACATATTTTACTCTGCTTTTGGGTATTAATAATTAATTAATCATTAATTCGAAATTTGAATCGAGTGATTCAAAAACCTAACTCAACTACTATCTTAATAGTTTGCAAAACCGTTTTTAGCTCTCTCGGAAATTCAATCCGTAGCCTAAATTGAGCTCGAAATGGATTGTTCGCAACTTATTCCAAAACCGAATTTAAGCTAAAAGTCCAACAGGATTGTTGGTATGGATATTGTGTGCTCAAGTCAAGGAGCTTTATCTGCAAGTATGTGGATGTGGGTGTGTATGCTTTTAAGTGAACATGGTATTATGTATGTAGTAGTAGTATTACTTGAGCTGTGTATAAGATTACCATTGCTTAGATAATCAATCTTGTGGGATGCATTCTTCACAGTATTACCCATGTATGCACTTTCATGTTGGGTTCTTGTTTAGTAATTGTTATGCTGTGTAATTTTAAATTATTATATCATTGTTATATTATTACTTATGAAATGATGTATCATATGGCATTATTATTTATATTGTATCATATGGCATTATTATTTATATTGTTAAGAGTTTTAGTGTTTCTTCAAAAAAAAAAAAAGAAAAAAAAAGGTTTTTGTGTTATCAATATTGCAGGTAATATACAATTAAAGTGCTGCACACGTTTTTCATGGAAATGGATCCGTTTAAGGAATTGGTCCATTAAGATTTGTTAGGTCCATCAATACATTATTCGGCATGGTCTAGTTAAAGCCTGAGTTCGGCCTGCTTGCATTTCTTCGAAGCTCGGCCCATTAATCAAAAGACGAAGCTCGACCCAGTTTGTTTACAATAAAAATAATAACTAATTAAAATAAAATTCTGAAAATAGAAAATGAAAGGTTCAAGGTGAAGTGCTGGAAATGAAAAGAACAGTCAACTATGGAGGGTCCCGGCATCGAGAAATTATTGCATAACCGTACCTATGTGCGGATAGCATTGGTGGTGCTATCGCAGCCACCGCCATTCTCATATTTAAAGCGCGCTGGTTACGATCGTTTCACCCGTCACATCAACTCAAAATCTCTACACCACACAATAACTTCACCCCAGCATCAGGTCGTCACTCCCAAGAAAGAATACGGAGAAAAGATTGAAGTTGGTCAATCCCCATGCACGGGATAAAACAATAAAAACATTTAGTCTGTCAATAAATAATGTTTCAGGCTCTCCACACTGGAAGAAAATAAATGTGGCGTGATACTAATAAACCATAAACAAAAATGATAGTACAATGATTACATGCAATGAAAAATTAGTTCAAATGATTAGTATGGTATGCATTATTGCTTTATTACAGTTACTTCATGTGATCAAGTATGAATGGTAATCACATTAGTTCTTAACCTTATGTTTTTCTTTGTACATTTTGTTTTGCGAAGGATAAATTGAAACAGTATTATGATTTCAATAAGGGCAAGTCTAATAGTGGGTATCAAAATCAAAATCAAAATTTGATACCTATTTGAAGGTATTAATATCTTCAATGGAAAAATTGAAGGGTATCAAAATTTAATCTGATACCAGTTGAGGTCTCAAATTTGAGACCACACCCAATACCCCCTCATCTGAACATACGCGCGCGAGTGGTGGTATTTTACCTTCCAAAAGTAGTAGCAGCATAGCACATGGGTTTGTCTCCATGGATTTGACATTATATTCTTGCAAATTTTCAAAGATAGGACCAATTCAATCCATGTATCCAATCGACAAATAATTGAAAATAAAAAATGATAAAAAAACCAAGAGTGAATTATTTTCAGAGTCTATATAAACACATATTCCATTCATTTCATATACTACAATTCTTCATCACTTCACTTTCTGATTTTTTTTATTTTTTTTTTATTTTATTATCATTTTCATTCTCTATATTTTAATTACTTTAGCTCTTCCAAGATGTCACCAAAACGAAGACTCGAGGGTTGGAAAGTTGGTGAAGACGAGGCCCTTTGCCTTGCAAGGTTAATGATCGCAGGCGACCCCGAGTTCGGGATTAACCAAAAAGAGACAACAATATGGGTTAAAATTCAAGAACAATTCGAATTGAATCGGTCGACTGAAGGAATTTACATGGACACAAAAAGTTGTTCTACACGATGGAAAAAAAATCTACAAAGAGTGTACGGCTTATGGTGCCGCTTTTAGGAGGGCTGAACTTGCTCGATCAAGTGGAGGAAACAACACGGATGTGGTAATCATTTTTTCCATTAATTAACGCTAATTATTTTTAAGATAATGTATTGTTGAAACTATTATATCTTGAATGTATGAATAAAAATTAATTTTTGTGTCCTAGTCATAAAATGATAGAAATATAGGAAAATTAGGGATAATAACACAATCTGAAATATTTTTAAGTAACATGATAACTACATATTTTTTATAGGGAAAATGACAACTGCATAATTTTTATAGTGAGAAGACAAACAAATAATCTCAAAATCAAATAATCTCCTCAAGAAATCCCAAATCAAATGAATTTCGACAAATGAATCCCAAAATCGGTGAATTTCGACAATGAATTTTGAAAATTAGTGAATTTCGGACGGTGAATTTCGAAGTGAATTTAAATAAATGAATTTGAACACAAGTAAATTTCTCGACGAAATGAATAAATAGTTTTGTCATTTTTGCAAAAGTTTCAAAAGATTGTCCTTCTACTCAATTGATGAAATATTTATGTCATTCTCCCTCATTCACTCTTGAAAGATTGGATCTTTATTTTTGATATATATGAATAACTATAGATGGAGTAGCACTTCATCGGTGGAACATAGTTTAATTGATTGTAGTTGTTTCAAGAAAAAAGGATTAACGCTTTGATTTTAATTTTTTGTGTGGGTTAACTAATTATTATTATATTCATTTTAGGAATTTTTAGCTGATTCCTATTTTCACTCAGATACCGGTAAATGCTTTTAAGCTATCTCATAGTTGGGCTATAGTGAAACATGAGCCAAAATATCGAACAATGGCCCAACGTGCTTGCAAGATCCCGAAAGCTCTCTCTACGTCTTTACGAAATGCCTCTTGCATTTGGGCGAAATATTGTTGCGTTGGAGTACCGGGATTAGATATTGTCTTCACAAAAGTGGCCCACTCAGGGTATATGCCATCAAGTAAATAACAGCCATGACCATAATGTCTTTCGTTAACCACATAGTCAACTTCTGGACTTTTACCCAAACATACATCATCAAACAATGGGACTTCGCTAGAACATTTAGATCATTCAGTGATCCCGGGAATCCAAAGAATGCATGCCAGATCCAGGTATCATAACATGCAACTGCCTCAAGAATTATTGTTGCACGTCCTTTATATCTGGTAAACTGGTCTTCCCATCCTTTTGGACATGCATTCCACCGCCAGTGCATACAATCGAGGCTACCTATCATCCCTGGAAACCCTCTTTCTTCGGCTTTAGCCAACAACCGGTGCAAGTCTCTTGCATTAGGACGACGCAGATACTCTTCTCCATATACCTCGTATATAGATCGAGTGAACTTCATCAATATCTCAATGCTCGTTGACTCAGCTATGGCCAAGTGTCATCAATAAGACTGCAACTGTGCCGTATGCTAGTTGTGTTATAGCACATAACACCTTTTGCGTTGTTGAGAATCCGGGTCGGCCGATGGCATCATCTCTCTGGATAAAATAGTTATTATGGTTTGCAACATCACGCATGATCCGCTCGCATAGAGGCCTATGCATTCTAAATCGAGAGCGAAACATATCGGGCGTGTACATACAGAGATCTGCAAAGTATTGTTCATGCAATAGTGCATGTGACTCCTCTCTATGACGGCGTATGTACCGGTGGCAAAGTATTCTCATCATCGCGTCATCTTCTTCGCGGCGTTTGGCAGCTTCACGATCATTTTTCATTACCAATTTAAGAAATCTATTCATTGCAATACAATAGGGACATATCAATTGAATGGTTGGAAAGAATTTCTTGATAATTGAAATGAGTGTGAATAAATGATGTAATTACCTGTTATATATATAGATATGATAATTTGATATGAAAATCTTATCCGTAATCTGCTCGACGAATGATGTTATGACAAGTGTCAAGATCATTTGATAACTTCTTTGTGGTGGATTGATAAACAAAACATCCGTAATCTTTCTGACGAACTACAACACGCCATTTGGCAGATGAGTTTGAAAATATTATATCCGTAATATATCTCACAAATCAAAACATGCCACGTGGCGGATTGATCCATTCACAAGTTTATGATGGTAATTAAAAAAATCATATCCGTTCTATTTCTAGTAAATCATGGCACGACACATGGCGGATTGACTAGTCACGAATTTATTATCTGATATACCCGGGTCAGAACGGGGCCCTGTTCATCCCTATTGGGCCTATACTCTTGGCCCATCCACATATGAAAATGGGCTTTACTATCCTCTGGCCGCTGTCACAGCCATCTCTTACCCGCTAGCTACAAGCCGGGACCTGTCCGCCAACCGTAAGCCGGATCTTGTCCGCCAGTTCAATGTCGGATCCATCTTCTCAATGTGATTTCTACCCATACAGTCAAGGCACAAATGAGTCCGCTGCTCGTCATTCTTACCAATAATCGATGGTCGTTACTCGCCGCGGCCTATCGCTGTCCGCTGTCCGTCGTCCTTATCAATCCAAATTGGATGTAACAAATAGCCAATCGTGATACCGGCTAGACACTTGTAATGCATAATGTAGTTAACTTAGCTATGTACTCTCGCTTGTCTTGTCAATGAACAAGAGAGACCGACTTACTTTTTAGCCTATAAATACGGGATCACATTGTAATAGAAAATGATGATCAATCTCTCAAGCTTTAAGCTATAATATACTACAAGCGTAAACTCGCCAATTTGTCGGCTGCAGATTCACTTGTTCTTCATAAACATTTAAACCGCCACCACTCGTTCTTGAACACCACCGTGTCCTCACCGCCGAAATCACCCATCACAAATTTTATATCCACAAGATAAGCACTCGCTACCGCAAACCTGGTGTTTTACGCAACATCGCTTGGCTCATTACCGGAAACCGATCATCATTCAGCTTTTTGAGATCATTTGCTCCACCACAAAGACGATTTCACGGTGTTTTAGACGAGGTTATCATCATCACCACCCATCGGTCATTGAAGCTTTGACCTTTTGGGATAACACACCCAGAAACCGCCGCTCTCCTCATCTCAACAAGGAGATCACTAATTTCACCGCATACTCACGCTTGAGTCCATCTTTAATACCCAGGTTGGTTTATACACTCTTTTGTCGGTTTCAGATCTTCAAGTAAGGAAAGTTTGATTATTTAGCATGGTCACAACATCGGGAAAAACTTGAACCCAAAGAACACCGACTAAACCATTCAATCAACGCCCGACACGTGGAACAAGCGCGTTGCTATGGAGAGAGGCTAGCCGCAAGGTTATGTCGATGGGCAGACGCCAACCCCGCCTCACAACCGACATGCAGCATACATACGGGAAAGAGCTAAAGCCCGCGAAATACATGAGGAGGCGGTTAGGAAAAATAAAGGAAAGGGAATTGTTGGAGCATCCAATCCAAATAACGAACAAGAGGCTATTTCGGCAGGGGGAGCTCCCCCACAGCAAGATGCTTATAGAATAGCTCTACAGGCACATATGGAATACGTAGAGGAAATGCGAATGGGAAATGCATTACTGATTGCTGAGGGATTACCACCCCAACCTATCCGCAAATTCAACCCCTCAACCCAAGACAAACAGAGTTACAACCAACTTTCATTCCTCCAAAACCGTGCAAACTCAACGGTCGAAATGGAAGAAAGCACCATGCAACGCCCCAACCAAGAGGAGATAGGAGATCAAGACTTGGTCGATCGGGGCCTGTGGTCGACGATCACGGTGCGCCCTGTGGCGACCACGGAATCCTCGACAGTCCGCACTCGCACGGAGGGACACTGGGACTCGCAAGATCGTGGAGGGCATATGGCGTTCCTCCAATCCCACAAACTCAAGTGAAATGGGCATAATGAAAAAGCAGATAGAGAGCCGCAGAAGGGTACAAAGAATGTTAAAGTGGTTCCGACTGGGAACAAGTGTGCTCCATCCAAGTATATTGAAAGCGGCACCAAGAGGCGGGACTCACTACCCAAATTTCATTAACTACCATGGAGCTACAGATCCTCCGATTGGCCGCCGCCTTTCCAAAGCAGAATCGCTTGTGTACATCAAGCGACGAGGCTTGGTGTATAGCATTTGTGGGGTCAATGCAAGATCGGGCAAAGATCATGGATCCGCAGCCTTCCCCGGGCTCGATTCTATCTCTTGGGATGATCTCGATCAACAAATTTATAGCTGAATTTAGGTCGGCAGGGAGGACCAAAAAGACGCACATTGACCTGCATGAGGTCCGGCAGTATGCGTCAACGAGGCTACCCGCAGCTACTATGAGCGGTTTTATAAAGTATACGAGCTAACCAGGGCATAGCAGATAACGCCGCCATGACTAGCTTCAAACAGGGTTGAAGCCGGGTATTTGAAATCTTATTTCGCTTTGTCGCCACCAAATAACCTACAAGAGATGTTGAGCTCGACCAGAAGTACATTGCAATCAAGGGAAACGGGCGGAGCGCTCTTCGTCCAACAAAGGCAAACAGAGGGCTGAGCGTAGCCCGCCAAGAGATACCCGCCGAGGGGCAGATCGGGAAATCAAGAAACCGGAAAGATTTAAGGAAGAGCATTTCACGCCGCTCAGAATTTCCTATTCCCAAGTGTTGAATGAAATAAGAGACGAGATACCCGAGCCATATCCGATGGTACCAGATACCCGCGCGATGCGTCCAAATACTGCGGCTATCACAGAGATAAGGGGCATACTACTGATGAATGCATTCGGCTTGAAACGGGAGATAGAGAAGTTAGCTCGCTCGCTGACACCATGATCACCTCAAACTAGATAATGGTGGTCCGAATAGAGGAATCAACAAGCTCGCTCGGGCCGACAGAACATTAGAATGATAACCGAGCCTCCTCCCAAGAATAATCGACAAGAATCGATCGGCTCCATCAACAAACATGTGGAGAAGCCAATAGTTTTATGCGTGGAAATGAGCAACCTCCGCCTTTACTCGGCGAGCTGGTGACTTCGATCAACACAGAGGATATGTGCTTATGCATCTCGGTGGTCATCAATCGGGCATGTGTCAACAGAGTGATGGTTGATACAGAGCTTGCCGCGACATCTTATACTACAATTGCTTTAAAGAATTAGGGTTCAACCGACTCCAACTGAGGCCGCACAATGGTACCTCGAGGGATTCACAAATCACAAAATACAGTCAAGGGGCCATCGACTTAGATGTACAAATGGGAGATTACGCGCCATTTCGCACGGAAAAGGTGACATTTCGGTAGTCGATCTCCACCCAATTATAACATGATAATTGGGACACCCGCTTTGAAACAATTTCAAATGGTAACTTCCATTCCTCATCAACGGGCAAAGTTTTATATAGGGGACATGATCGAACGCCGATCAATGAACCTCGCACTTTGCCCTAACATACATACATGAAATGAGAACAGGGAACAAGAGAGCACGGATTGAGCAAATTTCACGACATGGAAAACATTGACATGATCGTGGTCGCCGCCGAACATGTGATGCTTAAAGTGGAGTGCGAAACATTGCAAATCGTGGACGAGCCTGATTTTACAAAGAGAGGATGAGTTAGTAGAGGTAATCATCAACGATGAATACCCCGATCGTAAAGTCAAAATTGGGGCTCGGCCGAGTTCTTTTGAAAGGAAAATTTGGTACAATTACTCAAAGAAAATCTGAGCGCATTTGCCTGGTTGTCACGGACATGCGAGGAGTCGAGGTTGACGCCGCTTCTTCATCATCTTAACGCCGACTCTACTTTCAAGCCAATACAACAAATGAGCGCGCCAATTTTCAAATTGAAAGGAGGCGGCGGTGAAAATAGAGGTTGGAAAACTCCCGCAAGCGGGATAATAAAAGAGCTCGCCACCCGACCGGGCTAGCAAATGTGGTTATGGTAAAGAAGCACAATGGCAAGTGGAGGATGTGCGCCGACTTCACCGATATCAACAAAGCTTGTCCCAAGGATCCTTATCGCCTTCCATGAATCGATCGGTTAGTCGACTTATTTCGCGCTTTGAAGTTTTAAGTTTCTTGGATGCATATTCGGGTATCACCAAGTGCGGATGGCTGAATCCGACAAAGAGAAAACGGCATTCGTGAGTACTGGAGAGGTCTATTTTATTATGAAATGATGCCATTTGGGTTGAAGAATGCGGGTTCGACCTATCGAATGGTCAACAGTGGTCTTCGCCTCACGATAGGCGTAAATATGGAAGCTTATATGACGACATGGTTGTTAAGTCCGCTGGGACGGTCACGCCACCGACCTTCAAGAAACCTTCAACAATGTCGAAAACACTCGATGAAGCTCAATCCGCCAAATGTACTTTTGGTGTCCAGCGGGCAAGTTTTTGGGGTTCATGGTTAGTCGTCGTGGCATCGAGGCTAACCTAAAAGATTCAAGCTTTAATCGATATGCAAGAGCCTACAACTATCAAAGAAGTTCGTGAGGCTTAATGGCCGCATCATCGCGCTGGGTCGGTTCATATCAAAATCGGCGGAGAAGTGTCTTCCTTTCTTCAAGATTCTCGTGAGGCGATAAAACTTTCTCATGAACGCGGATTGTTCGCAGCATTCCAAGCTCAAGGAATATCTAGAAAACCACCTCTTTTGGTTAGCCCCGTAGAGGAGATGTTTTGTTTTTGTACTTAGCGGCTTCGCATCGGGCGTTGTCGCCGTTTTTGTCAAGCGAGGCCGGAACCTCCAAAATCCCGCCTATTATGTAAGCAAGGCTCTCATCCGGTGGAGAGTCGCTATTTTAATATTGAAAAATTAGCCTACTCGCTTGTCATTGCTTTCGCAAACTCGTGGCTTACTTTACTTCACATACAATTATTGTCTTAACGGATAGTCCAATTCGCCAAATACTTCATAAACCGGACCTTTCAGCCGACTCCTCGATGGGCTATAGAAATTACTCAATTCGACATACAATATCAACCAAGAAAAGCTATCAAAGGTCAAACATTACCGGATTTTATTGTAGAGACAAGTTTCACCGCCACAACCTAGTTCTCCATTATCACAAGAGCCCGCGCGCCGTGAGTTAAGCCAAATCGGCCGGCACTTATATGTTGATGGAGCATCTAATCGAAATGGTTGTGGAGCCGGAGTTATCTTGATGGAGCCCGAACGACGGAAGAAATCGAAAAGCTTTGAGGTTTGAATTTCCGCCACCAATAATCAAGCCGAGTATGGCAGCTTATAGCCGGGCTCAAACTTGCCCGAGAATTAAAAGTGGAAAATGTTGAAGTATTTTGTGATTCCCAACTCATCGCCAATCAAATCTCGGGGACTATGACACGCGACCGTGGTATTCTTGAGAAGTATGGTGAGATTGTTCGACGATTAAAAAGCGGTTTCAACTATTGCGAGTTCATCGAACCAAGAGAGGACAATGAGCGAGCGCACTATCTCTCTAAGCTATCACTCAAAGAAGAGATTGCAGATCCTTCAATAATGATTGAGTATCTAGCCATACCCGCCATAGAGGAAATACAATCATGGAAATCGACACACCAGCCACCCGATTACATGTTGGATTGATGAGGTACAGTGCTTACATGTAAACAGTATATTACCAAACGGGGCGGACAAAGCTCGCACACTTAAGAAAAGAGCGGTCGTATATCGTAAACAATGGAATACTCTACGGTAAGGTCCGCGACAAGACCTCTTTACGATGTGTTCGAGAGGAAGAGAGCAAAACAATCCTTATCGAACTTCACCAAGCGAGTGTGTGGGGCCACCCCGCTAGCCGCCTCTTTGACACGTAAGGTCATAACCGCAGGTATTATTGGCCAACTATCCTTAAAGATTCGTAAAAGCCGTAAGAGAATGTCCGAGTGCCAAAACACGCAGACATCCCCTCGGATACCATCTCGTCGAACAAAGCGCTGTGGTCGCACCTTGGCTTTCGACACGTGGGGACTCGATCTCATCGGACATTTTCCACCAGTGAAGAGGCGGATGCAAAGTTATCATAGTAGCCGTGGATTATTTTACAAAGTGGATTGAGGCAAAACCTATGGTTAAGATAACCGCAAAAGCAAAGCAGGATACTTCTTACACGATCGATTTTTTCACGCTTTACGCCCCGCGGGGCGTAGTATCGGATCACGGCCCGCAATTTAGAAGGACTTCTCGATCTTTGCGACGAATTCAAAGTCAAACACCGGCAATCATCGGTAGCTTATCTCAAGAAACGCCAAGCCGAGGCCGGAAACAAACAAATTATCAAAATGTTGAAGAAAAGCGTGGACGACAAAGTAAAAGCAGGAGGGTGGGTTGATGAGTTACCCGATATACTTTGGGCACTCCGCACTACTATCAAAACACCCACAGAGAAACTCCTTTGCTCTTACCTATGGATCGAGGCTATGACTCAGCTTGAAATGGCTCTACCCAACATCGTGGTCGATTGTATGACCCAAATGGATAATCTTTTAAACAGATGCATCGACTTGGATCTAGTGGAGGAAAAAGAATAGCGACTTATCATCGATTAGCTTACTACAAGCAAATCGCTAAACAACAACACGACAAGCGAATCCGCGACCACTCATTTAAAGTCGGGATTTCGCTCTTCGAACGTAAAGGCCACGGGTATGGAGCCTAATAAAGCGAAGCTAACAAAGAAATTGGGAAGGCCCTTATCAAGTCGCGAGAGATCAAAAAGGGACTTATGTCCTCGTAAATCATCAAGGCTACGAGCTCAATAGACCTTGGCATGCGGACAACCTCAAAAGGTACTACATGTAATAAATCGGCTAGTGATATGGCTATCCTCTCGCTTACGACGTGAGTGGTTAGGCTTTCTTATTTTGCTTGTAATCTTTACTCATCTAGCGGGATGAGTCGAAATTAATAAAGCCCGATTTTACATTCTCTTTTTTATATGCAAATTATTACAAGTATGCACGGGTAAGAAAGAATTGTGCTCAAGAATTTTCAACAAAACTTCGGCCGACTTCGAGTTGTTAAAATATAAAGGCAATATTTGGGAAAATTTAACGCGGCCACAACTTCCTAGCGAACAAGTTATTTCAGATAAGATTCAAGAGGGGCATATCTCATACAGGAGTCCGCACAAGATCGACCTAGAATCTTATCTAAAACAAGGGGGACGGATGTTATTATCATCGGACTCAATTTAGACAATAAATTCGAGCAAAAGCAAGCATACATAAAAACGGGCAGAAACAAACTTGTGAATAAAATTATAAGTCGGACAAAGTACATACTAGCTATTACAGAGACAAATGTGCGGACAAAAGTGCGGAAAAGGAAAAGAGTTATACATATGCGAACACGTAATAATGTTTTACAAAACAGAGCCGTAAATCTAAGAACCTCGGGCCGCATCTCTTCATTATGGACATTCTCTTCAAGGAGAGAATGGTGCAAAGATCTCGACAAAGATTGGTCTCCGACTCAAGAGGGCTCGCCGACTTCTCACCAGTCGCTCGACCTCGCCTTCTTCAATGCTCTCTCTCGCCTCAGGGCTGCCGAACACGCTCCCTCGATTTGCTTCAATTACAGCTGGAACCATCCAATCAGATCATACATTGGGACGTAGCGCCAAGCTCAACATCGGAGAAAGGTATGCGGTCATGGAATTCTCTTAGATAATCGAGAAAGGGATGGGTAAGAATCCATTCTTCCAAGACATCGAGGTCGGGGTACCGCCATCACGAGCCAGGACGCACTTGCGATGTGATAAAACCCTTGGTCATATCCCATCATAAAGCTATCGCCGCCAGCCGCTTTGCTAGCGACCTCAATCTGCCTCGATACTCGAGCTCGAGATCCTCTAATCGCTTACGCAGACCGCGCGACACCGCTTTCGGCTTCCCAACGAGCTTGAGCCTCGCCACTTTCGCTTCATCTCTTCCATGGTTCGATCAACGGATTTTCCTCGCTCCACGAGGTCGAGTTAATCCTATTAGCTTCAAAGAAGCTCGTTTCTCGCCTTCTCATTCTCCGCCTCACCGCGAATCGCCTAATGGCCCAAAGCCAGCGACACGAGATTTGCGGCACCAAGAGCTTTCTTGGTTTTGCCAGCTCTTTCGCAACACCGCACTCTCGCCTATGGTGTTTCAGAATCATTGACGAATCGCGCCAAGCCTGTGCCGACTCCTAAGGAAGAAAAGTAAACAAATGAGTCAATATTGACTTGAGAAGAATGACAATAAAAAGAATGAAAACGAAAAGCGAAAAAGAGGTTTACTATGCTCACCGTGGCGCCGTATAATCCCCACAAATCATCAATGTTCCCAAGAAAGGCACGCGGGATCGGGCCCGTCCGCCATCACAACCCTCGTCCGCTATTCCGCGCCTATCTCCAATCGATATCACTAGTGGATACCCCACCTAAAATGCCTCGGGAGGCACGCCGGCGATACCCCTAGAAATTGTCCGCGCCACGGGCAGTCGAGAGGATGTTGCCGCGATAAACTCTTTGTCCAACCAGCGGAAGGACACCCTCCGGGCCCAAAGGGATTCCAAAGAAAGCGGCACCACTGTTTCATGCCCACAGAGAGCACTCAGCCGCAACAGATTTGCCTTTACTCTTTTCAAAGGGCCTCTTTCCTGGGGATCATCTGCTCGGTCTTTTATGAAGAGGGACATCCCGCTATCGCCATCTATCTCCTCGCGAGCTCGATCTTCTCAACAAAGCAGCCTCTCTTTTCTTATCCGCCGCGGTGGCTTCATCGAGTAGTCCGCTTCATGGTTTTATCGGCCGCGTTTTCTACTACAGCGGGCCGATGACTTCACGACCTTATCTCCGATGTTCCCGCCATGGACGTCTCAGAATTGACCATGGGGAGGGATGTTTTGATCCCTTCACCAAGAGAATTCTCTTCACCTCGCCGACGCCTTTTCTTTGACAAATGGCATGCTTGAGCTAATTTGTCCATGGTATCTCATGGGGAACAAAGTTTATCAACATCACAAAACAACAAGGAACAAATTATGAAATAAAACAAGTAAAAATCCTACTCGGTGCTCGTGATATTAGGGTAACCGCCGAAATTCCGTGATTGAGAGGGCATAAACCTGCCGTGGTGACACTCGCCGCATTCATCAAAGTGAGTCGGCAATGACTCGACTAGAACTGTGGATTTGCCAACGCCACCCGGGAAGTCCGCCTGTTTAAGGTAGGGCGGCCGACGCCCAACAACAACCTCCGCTTAAATGCTCGGGCTTGAGGTTCACTCTTTGCGGTGTAGCCTGATCATCTTTTAGCTCGGATATGAAGGTGTCATCACAAACCGAGTCTTTATTTTTACCAAGTGTTCGGTTTTAACCGAGTTCACCGGCAACTTCGAAACGGCCATCCCACCCGGATTCTACCTTCATACATCTCTTATCCCACCCGCTACCTTGTCCGGAAGATCGAACAACAAGCGGGGCCTCCCATGGCTGATCTACTTCAAGGCCGAATTTGACCGGCCCGCTTTCCGGGAGAAACTATAAAAGTATAAGAGCATCGCATCGACGGCTCGCGCCCGCTCAACCTACGATTATGATAAACGACATGACCACGCCGAACAACCCTAAGGCTAAGGTCGCAGGGCATCACCGCAGCTCCTCCATAAAATTAACAAAAACGGGTCAAAGGGAGGTCCGAGCCCGGCCGCGAGATGGTCATAGTGCAACCACAGTAGTCTTGATGTTCCCGCCACAAACCCACGACACATTGGTCGCACCCATGCCGGGCAAAACGATAGTCCGGCCGGTATATCGATGCCGATAACGCCGAGGTATAATCTTCTCGATCTTTGAACTCTTTCCATCGAGATATAAGATCGCCGCCCGCGACGCTTTTGTTCTCGCGAGTTCGCTCTTGACGCCATCGGACCTTTTCCTAGAGCCCTTTTCCTTTTTGCGGGCTCAGTGACGCTTGCGCCTTCCTCTTGACACAACGACCTTTGAGATTTCCTTGGTTTCTCCGATGGATCAACGGCTTCCACGGCTTCCTTGAGCTTGCCGCTACGCTTGGCGGCTCCAGATTCGAGCTTTTTCCATTCTCGTTAGTAGCCCGCCAATGCCATCCGGTCGCCATCTTCGACCTCGACCTCAAGATCGCCTCATCACCAACGGATACGTCCAGGTCAGATTCTATGGTAATGGGTCCAGGGTTGGGATTTTCATCCAACTCTTCCTCATCGCCGCTAGAGGAAGCGTCCTCCATACTCACCTCCTCTGATCCGTAACCCGCCGCGGCCCTAGCCTCTTCGTCTGATTGAGTATGCTCTGATGACATTCTGGAAAAGAAAAAGGGCAAGGTGGATTAGATTATCACCCGGACATGGAAATCGGGCCGGGGTGAAAGCAATCACACCCCGACACCTAGCCCTTCCATCTTCCTTAAACAAACAAAAGCCCAAAAAAACCCATACATTCACCAGAAAAACCCCCAAAACACAATCCAATTTTACAAAACTACCTAAAAACCTAATACATCACACATTCAAAAGCGCAAACACAAATACTCTAGCATTGGCAAAAACGCAATCAAGTACATGCATACAAGGTTATTTCTCTGGAAAAAGAGGTCAAATCACAAGAAGGCATGAACGATCGGGCTCATGGCATTCATCAAAGGAAAAACAATATAAATTACAGAGGCACAGATCAAGGCATTGTAATCTTCCAACAAGAAATAGATGACATCAAGGCAAAATTGGATAAAAGAGCAAAGGGAATGTGCAATTTCGTACCTGATTGATAAAAAGAGAGGAAAAGCGTTGATCTTGGACTGAAATAGCGCTTGCCGGAAACCTGCTTGCAATTGCCGGATCTTCTTCTTCTTCGCTGCCGGAAAAATTATCAAAGATGAAAAGAGAGAAAAGTGTAAGAGTTGGGGGTAACTCTCTATTTATGTAG
The DNA here is from genome assembly GCA_026214975.1 of Gentiana macrophylla. Classification (NCBI taxonomy): domain Eukaryota; kingdom Viridiplantae; phylum Streptophyta; class Magnoliopsida; order Gentianales; family Gentianaceae; genus Gentiana; species Gentiana macrophylla. Next base: position 90,006,701 of record CM047815.1, read on the forward strand.
GAAAAAGAGGGAAACGACGCTTGGGATTCAAAATTCAAACGTAATGATGGTGGGAACGGTTACCGATTTTTTCTCCGCCAATCGTGAGCAAGAGACGGTTCGGCTTCCAACCGCCGTGTCGTAACACGTGGATCGATGTGACGCTTCGTGTACCGATACATCCGCTTATATTTGCCAACCGCTCAACTTGTCCGCGTAAGAAGCGCCTCACTCGTGAACTATCTCCCAACATTACTCGCCGCTAACATCACTCGCCCATCGGCCGTGGCTTTATTCTCGACAAAACACCATTGATGGAGTATTATCACCTGGCTAAGCCCGACAGAGCGTTGTCGGCAATTAAGCCTCGCCCGCTACAAATGCGCAAAGATATAATCGTAATTCGCTACGCGATACTAACACCGATTCAAGCTCGTTTCGCCGAATGCACAAAGATATAACTAGTGGTTTTCACCAACACCGTCCAAGCCCGATAGAACAAAAGATCGGCGATCAAGCTTGTTTCGCTTCAATGCACAAAGATATAACTAGTGGTTCTCACCAACACCGTTCAAGCCCGCTAACGACAAGATCGGCATACCTCTACATCACGAGCCACACAGGAGCTTCACCAAAAGTTCTTCGAGTTCTACTCCGCCTTGCGGGCACGCCAGTACAGAGTAGGGGGGCCATTGATATATCCGGTCGAACGGGCCCTGCTTCATCCTTATCGGCCTATACTTTGGCCCATCCACATATGAAAATGGGCTTTACTTCCTCCTGGCGTCCGCCACAACCATCTCTACCCGCTAGCTACAAGCCGGGACTCGTCCGCCAACCGTAAGCCGGATCTTGTCCGCCGCTCAATGTCGGATCCATCTTCTCAATGTGATTTCTACCCATACAACCAAGGCACAAATGAGTCCGCGCTCGTCATTCTTACCAATAATCGATGGTCGTTACTCGCCGCGCCTATCGCCGTCGTCTGGTCGTCCCTTATCAATCCAAATTGATGTAATAATAGCCAATCGTCGTGATACCGCTAGACACTTGTAATGCATACGTGAGTTAACTTAGCTATGTACTCTCGCTTGTCTTGTCAATGAACAAGAGACCGACTTACTTTTTAGCCTATAAATACGGGGATCACATTGTAATAGAAAATGATGATCAATCTCTCAAGCTTTAAGCTATAATATACTACAAGCGTAAACTCGCCAATTTGTCGATAGATTCACTTGTTCTTCATAAACATTTAAACCGCCACCATCGTTTCTTGAACACCACCGTGTCCTCACCGTCGAAATCACCCATCACAAATTTTATATCCACAAGATAAGCATCATTCTACATGAAACTTGGTGTTTTACGCAACATCATTATCGTAATTTGGGTTTTATGTTACTTATTGTACATAATTTTCTAAATTTATTATTAAATAAAAAATGCGTTAACTAATACGACAATATTTTTTTTATATTATTAAAACATTCATAAATTTAATCAAAACGAATATTAAAAAAATGATTCCACTAAATTTGATACTTTGGGTTGGAGATATTGTTTGTGGGTATCAAACTCAAAATTTAATACTTTGGATGGAAGATAAAAATTTGATAACAATCAGACCAATGTTAATAGGTATCAAATTTAAATTTTGATAGCATTGACATTGGACTTGCCCTAAACATTATAGTTTCTTTTTTTTAATGCCAAGTATGTTCCTCCCTGGGTCTATAATGAACGGGACGAGATTATTGTTTGTTACAAGTTGTGTTGTACAATTTTGGCTGTTTGCAAGTAAAAGCTACGTCGTTTCACGCATTTTTGAAAATCAAATACACAATAAACGACGTAGCTTTTACTTCAAACAATCAAAATTGTACAACACAACTTGCATAGCGATCTCGTCCCCATAATGAACTGATTCACGATGGGATAAGATCACTCATCCATTTGCGTGTGGCCTAATTTTGATTATGTCAAGAAAAAGACGCCGTCGTTTTATGCAAGGCTTTTATTTTTCGTTTTTGTTTTTTATTTTTATTTTATTTTCTTCAAAAATAAAACACACAATAAACGACGCCATTTTTACTTAGATAATCGAAATGTACACACAAATTGCATTGGGCAGCGATCTCATCCCGTTCCTGATTGCATTGAAGGCCTGTTGAATCATCATATCGAAAATGGCACGAGAAACAAGGCAGCTCAACTCCCAGAATTGAATTCCTGGGAAACAAGGAATTCCCAGCGTCCATTTACTCTCTGCAGCACAGCAGAAGTTGCCATTCCCCATTTGCATTATTTAAGCACCAACATTTAAAACTATAGGAAACAATGATAGTAACAAAATAACCACTACTGATAAATCAAAGATGAAATCAAACATCTTAATCTTTTTGATTCTCTTAGCACTACTATTGCTTCTAACTTCAACATGGGCACAAGCCACCACTACCAGCAGCAATCACACAAATGGCCTGGATGTGGAAGTAGAGAAGAGGACTAGCCATAGAAGACCAAGAAACGGTGGTAGGCGAGGGGGCGGCAGTTCGGGTTCTGGTAGTAGAAGAGGGTCAGGCGGCGGTGGTGGTTCTGGGAGTAGAAGAGGGTCTGGTAGTGGTGGTGGTGGTGGAAGAAGATCAAGAGGAGGATCATCAAACTGTGACCCTTTATTCACTTTCTTATTTGGGAGCTGTAGCCACTGGCCTTTTGCTCCTAATTCTCCTAACAACCCTTTCTTGCGTCCACCGACTCCTACTCCGCGACCACCACCACCCTCTCCCACGCCTCTTGTTCCTATTACACCGCCGCCAATCGTCCCTGCCCCGCCTCTTGCTCCCATTACGCCGCCAACGCCAATCATCGTCCCTTCACCGCCTTTGATTCCTGTTACGCCTCCGCTCGTCTCATCACCCCCTCCGTTAGTTGTTTCTCCTCCTCCCCTGCTTCCATCCCCTTCGCCACCACCCATAGTTTCTTCACCACCACCAGTTGTCTCTTCACCACCACCTGTTCCACTCTCACCGCCGCCTGTGTCACCTTCTCCTCCACCACCAGCTCCGCCTCCGTCTCCCCACCAGCTCCGCCTCCGTCACCCCCACCTTCTCCATCGCCACCACCGCCTTCACCACCACCACCACCTCCTCCGTTGGTTCCATCTCCGCCGCCACCAGACGTGACCCCGCCGTCATCTCCTCCTCCTGACATCCCGATTAATTTCCCACCACCACTTGTGTCTTCTCCACCACCACCATCAGAAACCCCCGCATTTCCGTGGTTCTTATCACCACCTCCCGACGCAGTACCTGACACTCCAGCACTTCCTTTATTTACTCCTCCGCCATTTTTTCCTGATTTCCCACCAGATATAACAAACCCTGCCCCGCCACTTGTCCCCATATTTTCACCACCGTCTGTCTTCTTTCTTTCTCCTCCGGAACCACCTCAAACTGATTCCCCACCTGATTTCTTCACACCTACGCCACTAATCCCGCCTGTAACGGAGTCACCGCCGGATAATTTCCCTCCGACAACACCGGAAACACCCTTCTTCTTTTTCCCACCGGATAATCCGTCGGAAAATCCACCTTCCACGCCACCGTTTGACTTTTCGCTTTCACCTCCGCAACCGCCGGAAACAGAATCGCCGCCGTTATCCTTTTTTCCACCGCAAGAGCCTTCAAATGTTCAACCAATTTCACCTGAACTTCCCTTCACATTTACACCGAATCCTCCAGGGATAGACACCGGTGGTATAATTCCGGAGGCACCAGAATTTTTCTTGTCACCGCCAGTTGGGGGTGATGATATGCCCCAAAATCCGTTTCAAGGAATTTCTCCGTTCGTATCCACACCACCCTCACCGGATAGGATTTCGGAGCGTTATCGGACTCAATCGCCGGTAATTGAGCTCGGACAGTGAGCTTTGGTTATGGTCTGGTCAGGTGTGTTCTTGCACTGAAGTTAGTTCCCAAGTTTAAAAAAAAAACATCAAATAACGGTACCCTTTGGAAATACATTATATAAATGTTTGTAGCGGGGGATTATAGTTTGAAAAGTGACTGTTTTATGTAACATAAATGTTATTATTATTTTTAGATTTTTTGTTTTTGTTTTTTTGTTGCCACTGCTAATTGACAATGGTAATCGATACTCTTTTTCAATCCGATTAGTTGTTTGTGTGTTTCACCGTTAGAGGCCGTTGACAATTATTACGGATGATTAACAACCAAAACGTAAGCTTTGATATTTTAGATCATTTTTCCTTCCTCTTTCTTTAGTTTTACATTGTATTCATGAAGTAAATCCTAACTAAAATGATAACAAATTTTTGAAATCCACAGCGTCAATGGTTTGATTTGCTTACAAACACTAGCAAAATGCACGTGTGCTGCACGTTTTGGTGGTTATTAAATTGATATATTTATATGAAATTTGACAACGTATTTTAACATTATACATTGTTAAGTACGTGTTTCTCTAATAAAATAATAGTGTAATGTACAATGATAACCTTGTATGAGTTGATTGTTTCAATTGTAAGTTAAATTTTGGGATAGACATCAGTGCAAACAGAATCTAAACAATATAACTTTATAAACACGTCTATTGTTACTACATAATATAAACAAGCTGAAGTATAAAATAAAGAATATCTGAAAATTCCTCTCGACTAGACAAATCTCCGGACATGTATGAGGGCTGGATTCAAAAGCAATCGGAGACCTCCCATCAATTGTTCTTTGTAAATGGTCATAAAACATTCAAGAGGTTTATTGGCCCTCTCGTCAGATGACGGGTGGCGAGTACTGAATATTTTGAGGTCGATATCATAAGTCGAGCAAATATCCTCCATGGAAGCATTGACGATAAAGGGAGGATCAAATATCCTCCACACCAGGAAGTACTACTACAACCTTAGATAAGTTTGTACTTTATTTTGAGCGGGTTGAGTACTTTCAGATGGACCCAAAACTTTTGGGAATGAGGGACCTTAATCTTCAATAGAAGCCGTTGAGATTTCGGTTTCAGAAAAAAAAAAAAAAAGAATTACTTTGTTGATTGAGATTTGAATTTCAAAAGACATCTGAAAAACACATTCATGCCAGTGACCTTTGGGTTCCCGCTTCTTAAGTGCCACATCATCTCTAATCAAACCTAACATATGACCTCCGTTCTAGCTTAGGTCTATGCGGCTTTTGATGTGGGTATGACCCGACATCACACACGTGGCATCTAATGGGTTACTTCAGATCCTATTAGCATATGGGCCACAAAAGTTCAACTAATTTATGGCCTCATACTCTAGATAACTTTGATTAAGATGTCTCAGTCTGATATGAAGTGTCTCCCAACTCTCGTTCTAGCGATATGGTTCAGGATCACCTCGGTCGTGAACTCTCAGCTCGGGGCATATCATATTCGCTAACTTTAGGTTTCTGAGATGACCGGTCAGGTCATTTAGCAGACTATAACTTTCATAATAATATCTCCATGATTCCCACTCCATTATGGCACGAACTGTAAACCGTCCCATGATTCATGTCCCTAATCATGTGCTCCAAGGCATTTTCTGTTGGACAATCTTGTTCATAAACGAAATAAAATACAAGTAAAACGAAATACAAGAAATCTCAAAATTACAATTGTAAAGAAACGAAAAGGATATATGATCCGAGCCCTGTGTTGCACACAGTTTCCTTAAGACTAATTACCCCTCACCTTCGTGTGCCATGAGCTTCATTGGGGCGTTAATCTCCCAGATAGAACGGATAGCAATGATAGGAAGCACAACGCCTTCAATTGCTTAAGAACCTTGTAGTTTGAACTCTCGCCATAAGTAAAAGAGAGCGTAAAGTCATGTTTTCTTGTATGAAGAACCGAACCTTCACCGGAGCCTTTGAATCGAAGTTGCATTCGTGTCCGCGACGCGCCGCTCGCACACAAGTTCAAGCCGAAATCCGGATGGATTTGCACCCCCTGCGCGCCAGCGTGAAGAGCGGTGTATAAAGTTGGTAAATTCTACCACTACACTAATACAACATCATATATATATATTGGCTCTTTTCCTTCCTTCCTTCCAATGTGGGAGAAATTAATTTCTCCAATTTTCCCTTTATTACTAACACTTTCCATTCACTCACTTGCTTTCCAATAGGCCCAATATGACATATCATTTAAAATATTCCATTTAAACCATCAATATTCCAACAATCCCCCACATGAATGGAATAGTGTTTAAAACCTAACAAAGGCTCTAAGAATGAAATTGAGAGTTCGGCGGTAGATCAATGCATAGGATAGGTAGGTGTGACCCTTTGAACCTTCCCCTTGATTAAATATGTTTACTTTCTTCGGTGACTAGTAGACGCGATGTCCTTGAACTATTCTCGCCGTTGATGTAAATGATGACATATCAACCACAATTGCATTCTACCTATCAACATAGGTTCTTGCGGTTATGTCCATTTTGGCCGTGGACATCTGCCTGGTTCAGTAAGAGTTTCTAAGAATTGCGCCCTCACAATTCCCTTTGAAGCGGCCCCTCTTCTCTCTTACATAGGTGATTCTGTAATTCAGAATTTTCTCAAAATATTCTTCTTACACAAATCATTAAAAGCTCTTCGTGAGCTTATCCTCGCTCAATCTCACTGCTTTCTTCATCTTAGGAATGAGCTTGAGGGTTACCCCCCACAGTGACTTTACTTCGGCAATTAGGTTTTCCCATTGAACCAAGATCTTGGGATCTCCAATCTACAAGGTTGGGTTTTCCTTCGCAAAAGTTTTATTCCATGGGCTTTAGTCCCATTCCTCTTGACGATTTAGCAACTAGCTCTCTATTTAACCCTTTGGTTAAGCGGATCCGCAAGATTATCCTCGACTTAACATAGTCTAAGGTAATCGTATTAGGCTTGAGAGTAGTTGTCTAATGGAATTATGTCTTCGGCGTATATGCCTAGACTTACCATTATACATTATATTCTGTGCTCTTCCAATCGCAGATTGACTGTCACAGTGAATACATATTCCTGGCACTGGCTTCGGCCATTGAGGAATATCCTTTAGGAATTGATGCAACCATTCTGCCTCTTCCCCACATTTATCCAATGCCACAAACTCGATTTCATTTGTGGATCCGGTTATCACGGTTTGTTTGGAAGATTTCCAAGACACGGCTCCACCGCCTAACGTGAATACAAAGCCACTTGTGGATTTTGAATCCTTTGAATCAAATCCAATTTGCATCAAGATATATCCTTCTATAACAATTGGTTCTCTTGTATAGTGAAGGCCATACTTACGAGTATATCTTAAGTATCTCAAGAACCTCACTATAGCTTTCCAATGTTCATGACTCGGATTATTAGTATATCTACTTAGCTTGCCAACAAATAAAGCGATATCCGGTCTAGTACAACTCATTAAGTACATTAGACTTCCAATGATCCTTGTGTATTCTAATTGAGATACACCTCACCTTTATTTTTGAACAAAGGTGACTTTGATCTATTGGAGTTCTAGCTTCATTTGAATCATCTTTATTGAATTTTTCCAGGATTTTATCAATATAATTAGATTGACTCAAATCGAGACCATTAGAATTTCTTGTAATTCTAATTCCCAATATCATCTCTCGCTAAACCCATATCTTTCATTTCAAATCAAGGCGTTTAACATATCTTTGGTAGATTTGATCATCTTATCATTACTACCAACTATTAGCATGTCATCCACATAAAGACATAAGATGACATAGCCATCTTTTGTTTCTTTCATGTAAATACATTTATCACATTCATTGGTTTTGAACCCTTTTTCAAGCATAACATGATCAAACTTTTGATGCCATTGTTTTGGTGCTTGTTTTAAGCCATATAATGACTTAACCAATTTACACACTTTCTTATCTTGTCCTGGACTAGAAAAACCCTCAGGTTGTTCCATCTAGATTTCTTCTTCTAAATCTCCATTTAAGAAAGCGGTTTTCACATCCATTTGATGTACTTCTAAATTACGCAAAGCGGCTATAGCAAGTACCATCCTAATGGAAGTTATTCTCGTCACTGGAGAATATGTGTCAAAATAATCAAGACCTTCTTTTTGACTATAACCTTTTATTACTAGTCTAGCCTTATATTTATCAATAGATCCATCAGGTTTCATTTTCCTCTTAAAGATCCATTTTGATCCTAGTGGCTTACATCCTGGAGGTAGATCAACTAACTCCCAAGTATGATTTTTCAATATAGAGTCTATTTCACTATTTATTGCTTCTTTCCACATTGGACCTTCTGAAGAAGTTGTCGCTTCTTTAAAGCTTTGAGGATCTGACTCTATCATATAAGTGATAAAATCTTTACCAAAAGATTTTTCAGTCCTCGACCTTTTGCTTCTTCTTGGCTCAACCTCAGTTGGTTCTTCTTCATTTACTTGTTCAGAAGGGTGATCCTGAACATGAACACGCTTTAATGAACTAGGTTCATTTGTTTTAGCCGGGAATACATTCTCAAAGAATGATGCATTTCTCGATTCCATTATCGTATTTTTATGTATTTCGAGGATTATCGACTTATACACAAGAAATCGATAAGCACTCACCGTTGTGTGCATATCCAATGAATATACAATCAACGCTTTTGATCCTATCTTTACTACTTTGGGTGTAGTATGCGAGCACCTTTGCAAGGCACCCCACACTTTCAAGTATTTGTAAGAAGGTGTTTTACCTTTCCATAGTTCATAAGGAGTTTTCTCTTGTTTCTTTCGGGTATCTTATTTAAAAGATAATTGCTAGAAAGGATAGCTTCCCCCACAAGTTTTGTGATACTCCTGAACTCAACAACATTGAATTCATCATTTCTTTCAATGTTCGATTTTTCCTTTCAGCAACTCCGTTCGATTGTGGTGACCATGGCGCGGTTATTTCATGAATAATCCCATGTTCGGCACAAAAATCACTTAGTGGTGCCAAATATTCACCACATCTATCGCTTCGGAGTATTTTGATCTTTTTTCCATGTTGATTCTCAACTTCTTTTACGAATAGAATAAATTTATCTATCGCTTCATATTTTCCTTTTAACAAGTATACATAGCAATATTTAGTGCAGTCATCGATAAAGATAATAAAATAATTATTTCCGCCTCTCGATTGCACAATTTTAAGATCACACACGTCGCTATGTATTAGTTCGAGTGGTTGCGTATTTCTTTCAACATTTTGAAAGGACGCTCTTGTCAATTTTGCTTCAACACAAGTTTCACACTTATGTTCTTTATCAATTTAATTTGGGGATATATTTTAGACTTATTAATCTACGCAGGAATCGTAATTAACATGTCCTAGTCTACCATGCCATAAGGAAGGTGACTCAACCAAGTAAGCGAACCAAAGAATATTATTATTGATATTGTTTGGCCTAACAGCCATTACATTCAGCTTGACCATGCCATTAGATGCATACCCCTTACCAACATACATACCACTCTTAGTTAAAATAAACTTGTCGGACTCTAAAACAAGACGGAAGCCATTCTTATTCAACAGCACTCCAGACACCAGATTCTTACGCATATCCGGACATATAGCACATTCTTCAGAGTTAGATGCTTGCCGAAGTCATCTTCGAGAATCACTTCTCCTTTTCCGGCTATAGCGTAGTAGTCGAGTTTCCATGAACAAAGTCTCATTACTTTGAACGACTCGAACTTAGTAAACACTTCCTGTCGAGAGCATATGTGCCTTGTAGCTCCTGTGTCTACCCACCATTCTCTAGGATTTGAATCCACCATGTTCACCTCTCGACACAACAAAGACAAAGATCAATATCTTCCATGCCTTGAACAATATTTGCTTGAAACCTTCTTCTTTGGTAGCTTGCAATCACAGATTTGTGACCAATCTTGTCACAATTGAAACATTTCCTTGGAACTTAGGTTTTCCAATGCCACCTTCGGTCCCAATTTAGCTTTTGGTCCCGTTTTGATTTCTTAACAAACTTGTTCTTTTCGAGCTTTGGCCATGTTCTACCACGTTGGCCTCGCAAGATTCTCGAGAGTAATTTCTCTTTTATCGGACTTCTTATTGTCATCTTCAATACGAAGCCTAACAACAAGATCTTCCATGCTCATTTCCTTTCGCTTATGCTTAAGGTAATTCTTGAAATCTTTCCACGCATTTGGTAATTTCTCAATAACACAAGCGACTTGGAAAGTTTCACTAAGCTCCATCTTTTCAAACTTGAATCTCGTGAAGAATCAACTCAAATTCTTCCACTTGTTCCATGAGTGGTCTAGAGTCCACCATCTTGTACTCCAAGAACCCTGCCAACGACAAATTTCTTTGTACTGCATCTTCGGTTCTATACTTTTTATCTAGTGCCTCCCACAATTCTTTTGCACTCTTTTTATCACAATAAACATCATACAATGAATCACATAAACAATTCATTACATAATGTCTACAAAGATAATCAGTTGTTTCCATTCATCCATGGCAAAATGAAAATCTTGATTCGGCTCTCCTTCCGCTTCGGTGTTGGTGGATCATCGGTTAGGAATTTAGCCATACGCAAAGTTGTGAGATAGAACATCATCTTTTGTTGCCATCTCTTAAAATTCAGCCCATTGAATTTTTCAGCCTCTCATCTTTGATTCATAGAGCAACACCTCGATTTGGCATTTGTTGCACCATAGCCAAAGCTCGAGTCGACCATCGGCACCATTACGAGCCATGACTCAAGGTTGACATTTACAAATTTAACACACAAATTGATTAAATTTCCTTTCAACAATTTATAGAACAATTTTTAATTGATCTATACTCAATTCAACAAAAGATTCGTTTAGAACTCGTTTTATTGAACCAATGTTCGTTTTAAACCCCTAAACAGCTCGTTTTAAGATTCAGCTCATTTAAGAAACTGAACATCCCGTTAAAACAGATCGTTAAAACAGCTCTTTAAATTCAGCTTCATTAAAATCAGCTCGTTTTAAAATAAAAAAACAGCTCGTTTTTTACACACCTCGATTCGCTTTCTTCAATTACAGAAATCTGAATCTTTTCAAACTCGTTTCAAACACAAAATGTAGGAATTCAGTTTGATGAATATCAAAACTGTTCACAAGAAGAACTTGTTCGATCCGACACAGTTATACAATCTGTTCGTTCTTAATTCTTTCCGTCAATGAACAAGAGTTATTAGAGTTAGTCATAAGATTGTTGGACAATCTTGTTCATAAACGAAATAAAATACAAGTAAAACGAAATACAAGAAATCTCAAAATTACAATTGTAAAGAAACGAAAAGGATATATGATCCGAGCCCTGTGTTGCACACAGTTTCCTTAAGACTAATTCGCCCCCTCACCTTCGTGTGCCGTGAGCTTCAGCGGGACGTTAATCTCCCAGGATAGAACGGATAGCAATGACAGGAAGCACAACGCCTTCAATTGCTTAAGAACCTTGTAGTTTGAACTCTCAGTTTTCATAAGTAAAAGAGGAACCAGAAAGCTGTGTTTTCTTGTATGAAGAACTGATCATGAAGTCTGTTTAAATAGGCTTTATTCTGTAGAGGATGTTAAAAAACAGATGGAATTCGAAGTGGAACAGCCTCAGCTTCATTATTTCGAAATGAATGTCATTAAAGCTCAGAATTGGAACAGGCACAGTATCAGCATATGGCATAAGTGTTGTCAGTTGGAAGGTCACAGTATATGCACAGTATCACTCTGAATTTTCAGCATTCAGTTCGAAAAATAAAGGTTCATGTAGCAAAACCGAACCTTCACTGGGAGCCTTTGAATCGAGTTGCATTCGTGTCCGTAGGACGCGCGCTCGCACACAAGTTCAAGCCGAAATCCGGATGGATTTGCACCCCCCATGCGCCCGCGTAGAGAACGGTGTATAAAGTTGGTAAATTCTTACCACTACACCAATACAACATCATATATATATATTGGCTCTTTTCCTTCCTTCCTTCCAATGTGGGAGAAATTAGTTTCTCCAATTTTCCCTTTATTACTAACACTTTCCATTCACCACTTAGGCCCAATAGGCCCAATATGACATATCATTTAAAATATTCCATTTTAACCATCAATATTCCAACATTTTCTCTGGAAAAGGGGATCATATAAAAAGGATTCACTCATCACCAAATCAGAACTCTATTAATTCCTTGATCCCAGATCCTCTGGGTACGTAGGCAGTCAATCGCATTGGCTCAACTATAATTCATCATAAAATCCACCAGTCAAGTAATTGGATTATCCTTACCAAGCCTAATTTCCGCATAATGATCCAATTTCATCATTGAAGATTTCAGACATCATTAGATGCTATTGTGAATTTCACGATAAACATAAAAGTGTAAGAAGTTGAATATATATAAATTAAACAATAGCAATTTATAGAAATACAAAATTCTACTTTGGAACTCAATGGTTAATGATGCAGTTGTCGATAGTGTGTTCTCTCATTCTTCATGTGTCATCTTCTTCCATAGGAAAAATTGGGTCATTAATAAGGGTGAAAACTTTGTTTGCTTCATTTCTTTATTAAGAAGGATCATCCTCTTTTTTATTATTATAAAAACTCATAAGAGTAAATATGAATATTTTAATGCAAATAAAAGAATATAATATTTATGTATCAGACTATAAAACTTGTTTATATACTATTTTTTTTTGTACATCTATGGGTGTTGTCTAGTTGATCTTTGATCAACACCTTAGTTGTTGATATTGAAGTTCCCCTTGAAAGTGCAACATATAGCTGTCTATGAGAGAACATTGGTCGAGACAAATGAACTCTTACAAATTGTTTCGTTTGTCCTTGTGTTTTATTGATCGTCATGAAAAGCAAAGACATATGGAATATTGCTTTCTTGTAAAATGAAACGGCTATCCTTCGCTTTCTACCGGCAAGAATGAAATATGTGGAATTAAAACATGCTTTCCATAATGTTGCTCAACTGTGATTTCAGCACGAATCATGTTTCCTTTGAACCATTTACATATTATCCTCGTACCATTGCATAATCCTCCTGCTAGATCTAAGTTCCTTAAAAATATTATCAGTGAATACTTTTTCCACACTGATTTGAGAGGAGGCAATTCATTTGGTGTAAAAGTGTTGAGAAATTTCTCTTGATAATAATCATTAGTATCATCAATAGCCTTATCAAAGCTGTTGAAGCAATATTCATCCCATGAATAGGTTGAAATCATTTTTCATTCAACTTATCAATATGTTCATTAGTTGTGGCTAGTATTGCTTTTCTTGTAATGTATTCTACTGAGAATGCATTCTCATGTATAGATGGAAAGATAGAACTAGTTAAATAATTTTAAGAAACCTCATCATTTTCATCATATTCAATGACTATTTTCTTGGTAACTTTATGTCTCATTTAGTGTTGGTTGGTTCTTTCCACAACCCACCCGTAATGAATATTGCTGAAGTGTAGATCTCCTCTTGCTTTCATATTTTTGGAAATATATAATTTTTCCATCATTGGCCACAAATATAACTTCACCAAGCTTGCCTCTATTATTTGTAGTATCGTTCATTTGGAACATGAAGCATTTGTCTAAAATCACCTCCAAATACAACCATCTTTCTTTCAAATGTGTTAGATTTTCTCATGATGTCATTTAAGCTTCTGGCAAGCGTCTCAATTTCCCATCTTTGTCATTGGTGCTTCATCCCATATGACTTGCTTTTCGTAGTAATTCTGCTATTCCGCTCTGCATTGGAATATTACACATATTTGTTTTCATGCGCACTAATTGGAATTTTAAAACGTGAATGAGCAGTTCGGCCTCCAAGCATCCTGATGTGGCTGTTGTTATACTTATATACTGTCTCATTCTTAGATATTCTAGTAGAACATTATATAAATATATTTTCTGTATGCCGCCAGGCCCATTAATAAAAAAATACTATTGTGGCTATTATAAACTTAATAGCGAAATTTTTTGAATATACTTTGTTGTTTAGGATTAAACATTTCTTGTAAAATGTAACCTTCTTGGGGAATCTTTATAGACAATTAATCATAAATCACTCTTAGTATATTTTCTACAATGTTGCCACAGTCTTCTTATATATTATTGGCAAATCGTATGATGTCAAGTCTTTACCCATGCTTTCCAGAAAGTAATTTATGGATTCCAAAGTTTTGGCCATAATTGATTTGCCGGACTTTGTACGACCTTGCATGATATCTTCCGACACTGAATTCCAATATGTATCTCATAGTTGTCGAATGATTGTTGGTTGACGGTAGACTAATAGAGTTGCAAATAATATTCTTAATGTGTTAGGTATTTGAATGACAATAGCTTTATTTAAGCATTCTGAGATGCTCTAGTTGGATTCCAATAAACATTTTTTTTAATTAATAATGATTATTTAATCAATAATCAATCAAAGACCTTGGTGATTTTTTATATTTTTTTACTTCGTTTTTATATTTTTAATTAAATCAAAGGATTTTTTTTTATATTTTCATTTTTTAATTTTTAATAAATAATCAATCAAAGATCTTGGTGATTTTGATTGTTTAAGTTTTTATATTTTTAATTTCGTTTTTCTATATTTATTTAATCAATAATCAATGAAAGATTTTGATGATTTTCGTTTTTATATTTTTTATTTTAGTGTTTCTAATTGTAATTAATTAATTTTCGTTTTTACATTTTTATTATTTAAAAAATCATTGATTAATTATTTATAAATTTGGGAGAAACACTTTTTGGGAGAAACAGACTCACACTACCATAGATACTTTTGCACCCAAACAACCATCAAAATGGAATTGTTGAAAAGAAACAAATTTATCCGGTGGCTACCAATTTTCAAAAAGGGCATCTTGATGAATTTAGAACAGTTAGGAAGAAGAAGAAGTAGTTTGAATAGCATGAAGTTGGGAAAAACAGAATTATGAATTGATCATTAGAAAACAGAATAATGTTTCTTCTTAGTGTTTACAACTTATGATTCACACCTTAAATAGGCCATAGGAGGCTGTGATTACATTGTAAATCAATTACAACTACTTTTAACCGTATAAGGAGACAGTAAGTGGCGGTACGTTTTTAGAGTAAAGTCGTTTAAAAAAATTGGGCTATGTGCACAAAAAAAAAAAATCCGAAAATACAATTTTTTTTTCTAATACATTCATATACAAACATCAAATTCATAATGCAAACACAAAACATACATATATATTAATACTAAATACTAATTCAACAATGCTCTTGAAGCGCATTTGGAGGCGAAATCACTAATCAATGTATAATCATCAATTTCATCAACCAATTTACGCTCAATCGATATTATCGCTAACCCATTCAAGCGTTCTTGACTCATCGTGCTCTTGAAGATGGTTCTTTATTAGCTTCAACTTCAAAAACTCCGTTCACTGATGCAACCGCTACGGAATAGTCAACAATATTCGTAAACAATCTCCGTGTTTACATAACTTAGATCAAATGTTTTCAAGAATTTCAAAATTTGGAGAGGTTCATCCGCTTCTTCGGGCAAAACATGTACAAGAAGTTGTAACTCATAATACAACTCTTCCCAATCAACATCCTCATGTTCACCATTTTTCAACTTTGTTGCAAGATTCTTACAAGAATTCTTCAAACCTTCATCATCTTTTGCGCTTTCATTCAAATTCATGAAGTAACGTTTAGTAACATATAAATTGTTTTATTGGGTTGGATATTTTTTTAAAGAATCGGGCCTATATATAAATTTTTTATTGGGTTGGGTATTTTTTTAAAAGAATTGGGCTTATTTGTTATCAAAATCGAACTTTTTAATATACGATTTTTTTATAAATCGATCGGATTAACTCTATAAAAAAATTCGGATAAGCAAAACATGTACCGATTGGGCCTATCGGGATTCATTGGGCCAAGCCGACTGGCTCGCCTGGCTTGTGATAGGGCCGGCCCTGTAAGGAGAGTAGCGATGCACGGAGCCGCCCAAACATTCGGCCTTTATCGGTGATCCACACGAACAGCCCGCCGGAATCCCATCATGGATTGCTACTAGAAAAATCCGGTTGCTAGACCGGCATTTTCTCTCTCTCTAAGAAGCTCTATATTTTTCACAAAAACTATTAGCCCTTGGAATTGTGATTTAAAAAAGCGCTAGCCAAACCTCCCTTAAATAGGGTGACCTGCGCCCCTAACACTTCCCAATATGATTGGGATTAGCTTCTTAGTAGATTGGGGAGAAAGAAAACTTTTTACTAATAAAATAAGGAAAATACCTTTGATTGATTTATCTCATTTAATATTCAATATATTATATTAAATATTTCCAATATATTGTCAATATCTTATATGGACTGTATTTATCTTGTTACCATAAATCTATTTTCCAAAAATCAATTAATATCTAATATTAATATTATGGTAATCTTATTAATTAAAGTGCACAATCCAAGTGTATATGATGTATGTCAACCGGATGATAAATTTCCACGATGATTTTATCCATTTTTCTTAGTATATTTAATAATTCGTTTCAGTTATAGTAAAATTCGTTATAAATCGAATCGATTTCATTTCATAATTTTATATAACTAATATCTAAATTTTATTAATGAATGTTAAGCTCGTTATTTATAATTTATTATCAAGAGCTATTAGTACGATGATGTTGTTTGCTGTGCAGTGGTATAGGAGAACACGATAAGGAAATAGAAGGAAATCTATAAGAAGCAAACGGCTCATTTTCATGCAGAAATTCAGATTTGATGATGTCATGGCGCAGGCCATGACACATGTGGCGCAGGCCATGACATCAAAGAGACTTTCCAGCAGATGCATTAAATGAATGTCAAATCTCAACCACTTTTGTTACCCCTGGCGCAACCAAGAGCATCATGGTATAAAAAAAATACAAATTTGGCAATATTAACTATTGCTTATCAGAGAAGAAAAGGGAGTTCGACATATAGTTTTTTTTTAAGAAGCTTGAAGGCAACCTCACCACAAGGGCTCTCTTCGCCAAAATCTCCATCAATTTAACACTTAAATCCTTGTAATGTTTTAGAATTATCATTTTGAGAAATCAAGTCTTGCAATGGGTGTAGGAAACAATTAGTTGTGTTCTATCTTCATAAAAAACTGGAGTGGATGAACCTTAACTCGAGTTCATTCCCCGAATTTGGTACTCTATCAACTTTTGCTTTGATCTAATTGTTCTTATTATTATGAATGCTAGCTTTAGTTTGTTAGTAGTTATAATAATGAGTGGCTAGTTCTTTGTATTGACTAAGATGATATAATAGTGATATTTAATCCTTTTGTTGTTTGGAATTGATCGTTTATGTTGCTAGCTTCTATTGTGTTGAAAATCATCTTGCTTGCTTTGATCGAAAATATGTATGTTGGAGTAATTAACCAATGTATGTACCTACACAATTAATAGAAACTGAACGGAGACGTTAGTTGTGAGACGAGGGTAAGAGGGACGGAAGGTAGAATCGACCTTAACAGAATTCGATTCCTTATCCGGGGGAATATTGCATTCAAGTGCTAATCGTGTCAAGTCATTAGGTTTAAGGTGCTTAAGCCAAGGATAAGGCATAGTATAATTTTATACACTCGTATATTGCATGTTTAGGAGTGCACCATTCACACAATAGCACACCAATGTTGATCGATTCTAATCAATTTAAGGTAATTAACTTGAACTAAAGATCATCTTAGTTGATTTCTTTTATCGTTTGAACAACCGTTTAATTTAGTTATTAGTCTTTTAACAAAACTGCGATTCGGATCAAGATAATGACAACTAATCGGTGTTTAACCTCACATTTCCCTTGGGAGACGACCTTGACCACCACACTAGACTACAATTGACCCGGTACACTGCCGGTGAGATTGGAACCCTATAAAGTTTGCATCAGTATCTTATACACAATCAACATGCGCCCCTTTTTCCAAATAATTGGCTTCCGGATTATTCTTAATTAATATAATGTTATGATTAATTAATTTGCAAAATACATGTATATCACACACACACACACACACACACACACACACACACACATATATATATATATATATATATATATATATATATATATATATTTCAAAATATACCCATACATTATAAGTATATTTAATTAATCAACATAATTAATATCTTGTATTATATTTATTCATAATAAATAAATACCACCATATTAATTTACCATTATAACCTTTATAGTACGAGATAAATTCTTTCCTTATTTGGTCATCAACTATAACCGCATTTTAATCCGACTCGATGTTCATATGTGTGTGACCCGATAGTCTTCCGAATATGTTGGCCGTAGGCACAAAGTGCAAATTACGAAAATGCCCTTCATACCTAACGATCATGGGATAGCGTCTAGCAACACACCATGACCCTCAATCATCGGAAGAGTCAAATGTAATGACTACTACCTTTCATGTGAAATAGTTACCGTGTAAAAAGAATCATATCGCTGTAATAATATCCATACAGTCGTTTGTCGAGATTCAAACATCAACGACCGTATCTTATAATTTGGATATTATGCTCTTTCGAAGTAACTCATTTACTTCCACTTTGCAAAGATTCATGAGAGTAAGACATTTCTTATAAGAAGACCCTTTCGGATATTCACCCCTACTATTAGGGTACGCGATTTCCGGACGAACAAACATGTATACTCCACATAATTCAATATCACACCAAATCACTACCGCATGATCGCCCCATGGCTAGGGGAAACCTCAATAGTGTCAAAGCATGACAATCCACACCGTGATGCCATGTAGACTCCGGTCCTAAAGATAATTTCACAACTGCCACATAGTGTGACGCTTAATAGTGTAAGTGGGTCAGTCTAACGTACGCATTCTCTAATACGTCCATGTACAGTCCAAGTGTCTCTACACTTCGATAGACGAGATCTATCTCTGCCCTTGAAGACAGAAGACATATAATACGTGCTAGCCTGTTCGTACTATTAATGCCCTGTTTAATAGTACATTAGCGTAGAGGCATTTAAGTATCAAACTTATTAAAGTGATTAGAGATCTCATCAACCGTAATCGCCTATCATGGTTTCTCTATCACAGTTTAATACTAAGAACGTTATCATATAAAAATTCATAATTGGTTCTTTAAAAGAACAAATATATGACAACAGAACAACCATTTGATATATGTATAAACATAAAGAAATAGTAGAAATGATCCGACCCGGTCGGATCCGGTCCAACCCGATTGGGTTTATGACACTATTTCAACAGAATTGCCCCAACCAGATTCTCTTCCAATGTTGTTGCTGCTATGCTGCTGATTTTAAAGTTCAGTTTGGTGTTTCATAAGCTTCAACACCCCCTCTCAAACTGAACTTTGTGGCTGATAGATGTTAACCAAATGATAGGAGCTTAGCAATGTCTGAAACCTGTTCTTATCCAAGTGTTTAGTAAATAGATCAGCCAGTTGCATTTCTGAGGTGATAGGTAGTGGTTTTAGGAGTCCTTGTTGGTATATGTCCCTTACTACATGACACTCTATCTCTATGTGCTTAGTTCTTTCATGGAACACATGATTCTCCATTATATATAATGCACTTTTGCTGTCACAGAATAATGGTATTGGTTTATCCTGTTTGATGTTAAATTCCCCAAGTAAATAGGTAAGCCACTGTAGTTCATAAGAAGCCATTTCCATAGCCCTGTATTCTGATTCTGAGGAGCTTCTTGAAGCTGTTGTTTGCTTTTTGGTTCTTCAACTAATGAGTGAATCCCCTAGAAAAGCTGAAAAGCCTGTGATTGATCTTCCAGTGTCATTGCAGCCACTCCAATCTGCATCTACATAGCCTTTCAACTCTAGGTTGTCTCTTGCTGAAAAGAAGATGCCTTGACCTGGTGACTTCTTCAAATATCTAAGTAATCTGTGTGCTGCTTGAAGTTGCAATTCTATAGGTTTATCAAGGAATTGACTCAGTTGTTGAGTATCAAAGGTAATATATGTTGAATAGGTGTCCTAAACCCAAACGGGTTGGACCGGATCTCGACCGGGTCGGGTCATTTACAGTCTATTTAAGTTAATGTAATAACTTTATTATGATTAATTAAAGCACTTTTGTTATTATATACTTTGTTTATTTATTAGACCAATTATGATATTGTGTATATGATAACGTCCTTAGTATTAAACTGTGATAGAGAAACCATGATAGTGATTATGATTGATGAGATCTCTAATCACTTTAATAAGTTTTGATACTTAAATGTCTCTAGGCTGATGTAATGTTGAACAGGGCATTGATAGTACGTACATACTAGCACGTATTAGATGTCTTCTGTCTTTAAGGGTAGGGATATATCTCGTCTATCGAAGTGTAGTGACGCTTGGACTGTACGTGGACGTGTATTAGAGAATCCGTACGTTAGACTGCCACTTACATTGTTAAGTGTCACACTATGTGACGGTTGTGTAATTATCCTTAGGACCGGAGTCTGCATGACATCACGGTGTGGATTGTCATGCTTTGACGCTATTGAGGTTTCCCTTAACCACAGGGCGATGCGATAGTGATTGGGTTGATACTGAATAATGCGAAGTATACATGTTTGGTCGTCTGGGAATCGCGTACCTTATGAGTATGAGTGAATATCCGAAAGGTCCTTCCCATAAGGAATGTCTAGTTCTCGTGAATCATTGCAAAGTGGGAGTAAATGAGTTATTCCGAGAGAGCTTGATATCCAGATTATGGGATACGATCAAGATACGATCGTATGGATGTTACTACATCGATAGGATTCTATTTACACGCTAACCAAGCACATGAAAGGTAGTAGTCATTGCGTATTGACTCTTTCGATGATTGAGGGTCATGGACGTGTTTCTAGACGCTATCCATGATCGTTAGAGGTGAAGGGAATTTTCGTAATTGCGCCTTATGTCTACGGCCAGCATATTCGGAAGCCTATCGGGTCACACACATGTGAATATCGAGTCGGATTAAAATGCGGTTATAGTTCATGACCAAATAATGAAAGTTTTATCTCAAGACTGTAAAGGTTATAATGGTAAATTAATATGGTGGTATTTATTTATTATGAAATGTTTAATTAAATATATATGTATTTAGATACATGTTTCAAAATTTATATGTATATATGATATATATGTATTTTGTGAATTAATCATAGCATTATATTAATTAAGGAAAATCCTAAATCCCAATATTTGGGGATAGGGGCGCAGGTCATTAGTGTACTAGGTACACTTGGATTGTGCAATTTAATTAATGAGATTACCATAATATTAATATTGGATATTAGTTGATTTTTCTTGTAGCAATCCAGGAGGATTCCGGCAGGTGTTCGTGTGGATAACTGGTAGAGGCCGGACGCTTAGACGGCTTGCGTGCATCTACATCGACCGGACGGTCAAAGCTTCGATCTTTAAGATCAAGAAAGGTATAATCTTTGTCCTCATTTTTATATGTTTATTATTTAAACGAAGGCGATCCTTAGATCGGAAATCAAATTTTAATTTTCCGCTGCGCTACTCGTTTGATTTCCTAACAATATCTGGCCTGGTCAAACCTAGATATAACAACTTCCCAACCAAACTTCAATAGTAACTTTTTGAAGTTAATGGTGTGGAATCTTTGTCATGTAGTTTGATAGAAGTGTCCATAGGAGTGTTACTAGGTTTGCACTCTGAAAAGCCATATTCTTCTAGTAGTTCTAGACAATATTTTCTTTGAGAGAGAACAATCCCTTTCTTTGATATTGCAACTTCAAGTCCTAGAAAGTACTTGAGATCTCCTAAGTCCTTGATTCCAAATATGCCATTTAAGTAATTTTTCAAGTCTTTGATTTCATTCATATCAGGACTGGTGACAAGCACGTCATCTACATACACCAGGACTGCAACAAACAAGTTATCTGATCCTTTAATGAACAAGCTATAATCTTGTTTAGACTGCTTGAACCCCCTCTCAAGCAAATCTTGGGATAGCTTGATGTTTCACTGTCTACTTGCTTGTTTTAAACCATACAAAGACTTTCTAAGTCTGCACACCATTCCTGGTTTTGTGTTAAAGCCCTGTGGGACTTGCATATAGACTTCCTCAGTTAAATCTCCATGTAGAAATGCATTATTGATATCCAATTGTTGTAGATGCCAGTCTTTAGCAGCTGATATTACTAGAAATGTTCTCATAGTAGTAAGTTTTGCAACAGGTGAGAAGGTGTCCAAATAATCCAAACCTAATTGTTGAGTGCAGCCTTTGGCCACCAATCTGGCTTTGAACCTTTCTATTGTCACATCTAAATTCTCTTGATTCTGTATAGCCATTTACATCCTATTGGATGCTTTCCCTTAGGTAGAGGAACTACTTCCCATGTTTTGGTTTGCTGCAAAGCATCTATCTCATTTTGCATAGCTTTTCTACATTTCTCACGTTGCACTGCCTCATTGTATGATCTAGATTCAGTCAAAACGTGAGAGTTAAGTACATAAGACTGATAAGGAAGAGATATGTTCTATATGGTGTCTACTTTATCAAGAGTGTGTGGTGATTTTGAATTCTTAACATGATTGCACACATAGTCTTTAAGATAAAAGGGCTCACCTCTTTTTCTTATAGATGTTCTTGTTTGATGTACATTTTCTTGCAACTATTCCACATAATCTATGCTTTCAATAAGATCAGGAATAATGATGTCAGAATCATCATTAGGCACAGGACCTGGATCAGATTCTGATTGTGTCAAAGTGTCAGATTGTACATCATAACGTGGTACTTGTGTACTAATAGATTCAGACCAAGGAGCATGCTTATCAACTGATACATGTAAGGGTAAATCAAAGATATCACCTGAGTTTGCAGAATCTTCCTTAAAAGGAAATATCGTTTCATGGAAAATTACATCCCTTGCTACAATGATTTGTCTGGTATGAAGATTTAGCAGGTAGTACCCTTTAATATTAGGAGCACAACCAAGAAACACTGATTTGATCCCTTTTAGCTGCAAACTTATTATTTTCATGATGCAAATTAGCAGCAAAAGTTAGGCAACCAAATACCTTAATAGAATCAAAGTTGGGTTTGCTATTATATAAAATTTCAAATGGATTCTTGTCCTTTAATAATGGGGAAGGAATGATATTAATAAGATTGATAGCATGAATCACAAAATAAGACCAATAAACCACAGGTAAACCAGACTGAAATTTAAGACTCCTAGCTGTTAGGTGTAGTGCCCGAAAGACAATTTATGTAATTGTTTTTATTTAATAAATGATAGATTTTATTTCATCTTATTATTTGCTTTGTGCTTATATATAACACACTACTGAAAACCCCAAGTCGTATCATATGTAGCCATATAACTTAGTGTGTGCCACATATGAGGATTGAGTTTATGGTGATACACTTTAACTATTAGTCCGTGGTGAACTTAATCAAAGTATGTGGTCTATTGATTAAACCACCATTATTGCGCCCCGAACACTTTATGGTGTGACCGTCTTATCCGGGCCGTCGATATTGGTTATCTAAGTGGGGCATTTATATATGATGTAGCCATATAGGACTGGACCGTTTAATATGAATTTCTCATATAATTTCGTGATTTAGAGATCTCATTAAATCACAATATGATCATAAATGGATTAACCTTAATCCTGAAATGATTGAATACTCCTACTTCTTTCAGGACAGAGTTTGATGTGTTCGTTAAGGATCCCTAAGAGGCAATCACTTTCACGTTGGCACTATTCTGGAATGAGTGAGAAGTGTGTGTCTCACAGATATGGAATCCATACTGGATATACAGAAACCCGAATCCGGATCCGATCCACAATTGGATCGTCAGATCTGATTCACAGCACCAATCGAGACACTCGATCATGCACATCGGAAGCTACGAATAAAATCGCATGCGATTTTACCACGATTCGATTCGCATGATAAATTAATAAATACAAGAAAGTTAGTAGATTTACCCAAACCGGAGAGAGAAGCAATCGACCAATGGAGAAGGCGCAGTCTTCCGGATTGTATCTCCTAGCGACGACTGGTGGACGTCGATCCTCGCCGTAGAACCTCCTCGAATATGCACAAGAAAAACCCTAGGTTTTTCTTCTCTTAATGACTAGAACAAGAAACTAATTTTTCTCTTCTTTATTTGTGATTGTGGCGCAATTTGCATGTCTTATTGTGTTGGGATGAACTCTCTTTATATAGAAAAATAACTAGTCAAGAGAGTTATCATTTTCACACCACAAAAACCTATTCCCATAAGGAAAAGATATTTTTGCTACAAAAATAAGAGATAATTCCCAAAAAATCAATCTTTTTATTTTTCCATTAATTTATCCAACAAATAGATAATTAATTAATTACACATGTGACATAATCTAGAAAAATTATTTTTCTAATTTATCACATAAATGGGGCCAATATAGTCATTAATTTTAATAGAAAATGTCTTTTCTATTTTACATATTATGTACCAAATAAATAATATTCGCATATTCATTAAATAGACCAACTATTTAATTTATTCTCGAGGTTCCATAAAACGAGAAAACACTCGCGTGTTAGGAGCCAACCCGCAGACCATAGACCTATAACCAGTTCTACAATAAATTGAATAAAACATTCATCGAACAAAATATTTCCACTCAACTTATTAATTCCGGAATTATGCCACCATAAATCCGAAATTGAACTCTATCGATTATAGATATAACTTATTCTCAAAACATCGAGTCGAGTCGATAAGTGTCCATTGATATAATCATTACATATAAACTAACCCTCCATAGACTATCCGTAATGAAGCGGGATTATTTCCGTAAACCTTCTTCAATACATCTTATCCTTATTTACCATTAACCCACTAGTGATCAATTAGTTCATAACCAATACGAACTCGGCCGATCGACCAGTTTCTAGGATCAACAAATAAGGGGATTGTCTTTCTACTTCCCACAGGAAGGAATGGATTCAATATCTGTGAGACACACACTTCTCACTCATTCCAGAATAGTGCCAACGTGAAAGTGATTCGGACCGCGCCTCTTAGCGGTCCTTAACGAACACATCAAACCCTATCCTGAAACAAGTAGGAGTCTGTAATCACTTCAGGATTAAGGTTAATCCATATATGATCATCTTGTGATTTAATAAGATTTCTCAATCACGCAATTATAAGAGAAATACGGATTAAATCGGTTCAGTCCTATATGACTACATCATATATAAATGCCCCACTTAGACAACCAATGTTGACGGTCCGGATAAGACGGTCACACCATAAAGTGTTTTGGGCGCATTAATGGTGGTTTAATCAATAGACCCCATACTTTGATTAAGTTCACCACGGACTAACATTTCAAGTGTATCACCATAAACTTAATCCTCACGTGCGTCACACACTAAGTTATATGGCTACATATGATACGACTTAGGGTTTTCAGTAGTGTATTACTTACAAGCACGAAGCAAGTAATAAGATGAGAATAAATCTGTCATTTATTAATTCTAAAAACAATTATATAAATTGTCTTTCAGGCGTTACTTCCAACAATCCATTCCTTCCTGCGGGAGGTAGAAAGACAATCCCCTTATTTGTTAATCCTAGAAACTGATCGATCCGCGGAGTTTGTATTGGTTATTAACTAATTGATCACTAGTGGGTTAATTAATGGTAAATAAGGATAAGATGTATTGAAGAAGGTTTACGGAAATAATCCCGCTTCATTACGGATAGTCTATGGAGGGTTAGTCTGTATGTAATGATTATATCAGTGGACACTTATCGACTCGACGTTTTGATTAAGGAAATTATGTAATTTATTATGTAATTTTTCTAGGTATAGGAAATTATGTAATTTATTTTGTTGTAATTTAATTTTCTAGTAGCTAGAAAAATTAGAAAAGCTGCGGCCCTGTTGCATTTATTTAATTTTCGATGAAGATCAACAACCTGGAGCAGAGTCCTGGTGGTCAAGGCATGAAATCTGCAAATCAGACACCCAAGTTCGACCCTCACCCACCACGACGCGATTTTTTTTTTTATTCCAGAAAAATTAATTGTCAAAGGGAAAAAGATTGCAGCTTGGGAATCGAACCCAGGCTACCACGGTAGAAGAAGAGGCGTGCACCAACTCGGCTGGAACTCTATTCAACATGAACAAGATAGAAAGACAAGAAATGTCCTCTTAATTCGACCACAAATTTTCTGAAAAAGTTTCAAATGGACAATGATCAATCCGCCCACATATTAATCCGGTCATACGCCATAGCACAAGAATTTTGAAACGAGTATCCGGCAACTGCTCCATTGCAAGAGCCAAGAATAGTGTCAACAGAATGAATCCTCCTGTGGTGTTTGGTCATGTCAGGCAGTTGTTTATGCTAATCGAAACGCCGCAGTATGCATGACCAAACACCACAGGAGGATTCATTCTGTTGACATAAACACTAAATTTTAGATCGTTAGGGGTGGTGGTGAGTAAAGCACTATGAACCCAGGCTATATTACCAGCAAATATAACGTCCGCAGACACGTGTGTGATAATCAGATAAATATGGAAAGAATCCCTCATATTTATTACTCTGATTCTGACAGTCAAATATATCCACAATTATCTCCTAAAATTAAGGAGACTAAATCGTAATTATCTTTTCTTTAGGGAACACGAAATCCAAACCCAACAAGGACAAGGCCCACGGCGCATAAGGGCATAACTCTCCTCTATATAAACCATCCATAAGAATCACGGCGGCAGATTCCAATACATGCATTGGATACGTGAGCGCTTTGAGAAAAAACATCTCAAGTCCAAATAAACCACCACCAAACCCCCCCTCCTCTTTTTTTTTATTGTTTTTGTTGTTCTTGGAGCTTTTGCAGGTTGTATTTAGGAGAAAAGTCTAGAATTTAGGTAGACGGTTTTTGGAATCGTCACTCCCCCTCCCCTCCCCTCCACCTCCCGATGTACTGGATGCTTGCGTAGTCGATTTGACGTAATAAATAACCTTTTCCCTTCAATTTTTTTTCTTTACAATGTATAATATTTATACTTTTTTTTTTTTTACGAAATTTCCCCAATTAACTTATATTTTACTCAATTGCGAACCACTATTGATAATTTGGCATGTTAATTAATAGTTTAATTAGTCAACCGGTGATGACTTTATTTTTCTTCAATTGTCGTTTCACGTTTGTCTTGACTACATAACATGGCTAGACACATCAATGGGCCACAATGAGTGACAGACTCTAATTATTCAATCTTAATTAGATTGTACTTTTGTTTATCATGATCTAGGCTCAACCTAATTAATGATAGATGATTAGATAATATGATTCGTTACTGACGAATTGGTAATGTCTATATCGGTACTCTAGTATTAATTGTGTTTATTTATTTACTTACAACTCAAATCGTGAAGGTTCCACTGCACACCCATGCGATTTTCAATTGTTTAACAATGGAGTTATGTTTCTCCAAAAAAAAGAAAAAAACAATGGAGTTATGGACCAAGTCACCAAGCTACATTCAGCATCAACTAGCTGGGGAACAATGGAAGGGCGGCGAATTTTTATTAGGGTTGATGCTTTCCAGTATTGGTATTTTTGTTTTTTGTTTTTTTGTTTTCTTTTTTTTTTTTTTTGGGGTGCAAAATCGCCAGATAAGAAACCATATTATACTCCACTACTCCAAAAACAGAGGTCATATATATATACTAGGGGCGGACCCAGCATAATAGGAATGGGGTGCATGGACTCTATTCAAATTTTCGGGCAAAATTACTATTATACCTCTCTAATAATATTAAAATTGTGTATGTATATTATTTCAGACAATTCTTAGTGTAATACTTCATTTAGCTCAATTGGTTGGATACTTAAATACATATCTTAAGGTTATGGTCAAAACTTGGCTTTTGAATCTTTTTTCAACTTTTATTTTTGAATTTAACCTTCTCAGTAAAAAATTCCAGCCCGCGCTAACGATATATACCCTCTGAGTGCAATATGTTTTCATCCCAAGACGTGATTTTATAATCTTATATTATAGCCATTGATATATACCCTCTGAGTGCAATATGTTTTCATCCCAAGACGTGGTTTTCTAATCTTATATTATAGTTCGAGCCTTCGAGGTACTTCAAAACCATGCAGGTAAGTGTACAAGGTAAGCAAAATCTTACCTACATCGTTTATAAAATTTTCAAAACGGTGTAAATGGTAAGACTCGAGCTGAAAACCCAAGTAATTTTTTTTTGAATCACGAAGCATTGTGTAGTTTCATAAAAATTAAATGCAAAAAATGGAAAATAAAGAAACTCAGCTGCTACGATCCAGGACATAGCATACTCTAACATCAAAACACGCCCACTTGCTTACAACATCAAGCCTCAAAAGCGGGAGGTTCTTAGGTACTCACTCCACATTGACAGAAGTGACCCGTGGGTTGATCAGAGCCACACAATTTACATCATTGATGTAAACTGTGTGGCTTCGATCAACCCACGGGTCACTTCACCGTAAATTCTCTTACCACCCAAGAACTTCCCCTCAAAAGCATCCATTGCTTAATGGTACATATCACCGACCATAAACCAAGTGAAGAAGTACGAGTACCAATGTATGATGTTGATACGTAACGTTACAAAACGTGTTGTGCATGATAATGATATATGCATAACGGTGTATATGACTATATAATGAGAAATATAATGAACTGTGTATAACGGACATAAAGATGCATATCACTAAACAAAGTTGGTATAATGTCATTGTGTAATACCATAATTTCTAAAAATGGATAATAGAGTAATTTGGATATGTTTGAAATACATATATATTCATTTTACTACTTTATTCTTTAATTGCTCAAAGGGGTTAATTTAAATTAAAGATAATAATGATAATTTAATGCCATACAACATAACCCCTCCCTTAATTTCCCTCATTTACATGCATGCTGAAACAAAAGTGAAGAGAGTTTGAGAATGTGATACACACAAGAGTAAACTTCAACTTATTTATTCATGTTGAAAGAATGAGTATAAATAGATACAAGAGAGGATTCTTACAAGAGAGGATCCTAGCTAGTAAAGTAAAAGTAACTAGAGCCGGCTACAATAAATGCTAGAGTCGGCTATGTACATACATGCTATTACATAATAGGACAAAGGATAGTTACTTTATGACTATTAGGACATATTAATTGTTTATTCAATGCAATTAATATGTCTCTTGATAAAAAGTAACACGTTACATTGTAACATGTTATGAGTGTAATAATAATGTAATATTAACCATAGTATTTCCACACCCCCCCTCAAACTGGGTTGTATATGTTTATACAGCCAAGTTTGCTACTCAGTCTGCTGAACATAAGTGGTGGTATGGCCTTGGTGAGAATATCAGCATTCTGATCTGCTGAGGGAACATACTGGAGTTGAATAATCTTGGCATCAATCTTCTCCTTTAGGAAGTGTCTATCAATGTCCACATGTTTGGTTTTATCATGATGGATGGATCCTCTGCCATGCATAAAAGTTTGAATTATTGTCACAGCAGAGTGTGATAGGTTGCTGAAGAGGTTGCTGAAGTTCAGTGAGTACCCTTTTTAGCCACAGAGCTTCACAAATGCCAAGTACAAGTGCCCTGAGTTCAGCTTCAGCACTGCTTCTTGACACAGTAGGCTGTTTCTTGCTTCTCCAAGTAACTAGGTTTCCCCATACATATGAGCAATAGCACATGGTAGATCTTACATCAATGTGACATCCATTGAATCGGCATCGGTGTAGACGCCGAGTTGATCTATCAGGAGACTTGGTGAAATGTAAGCCCTGGCCAGGAGTGGACTTCAGGTACCTCAGTATCCTGTTCACAGCATCCCAATGTTGCTCAGTAGGGCAATGCATGAACTGGCTAACCAGACTGACGCCATATGCAATATCAGGTCTTGTATGGGACAGATAAATGAGTTTCCCTACAAGTCTTTGATATTGATCCTTTCTGACAGCAATGTCACCATGCAGCGGTATTCTTTGGGGTCTACTCTGGGGATACAACGAGTTTGCATCCCAAAGATGCCGATTTCCTTCAAGAGTCCAAAGACATACTTCCTACGTGAAACAGATATACCCTGGCATTCTAGCTATTTCCATACCAAGAAAGTACTTGAGGTAGCCCAAATCTTTAACTTGAAATACTTTTGCCAAAGAGGTCTTCAAGTGTTGGATCTCAGCAGGTCATCACCGTGAGATGATATCATCCACATAGACAATAAGAATGGACCTTTTACGGTTTGTTGTTTTGATAAACATTGTGTGATCTGAGTTGCATTGATGGTATCCAGTGACTTTAACCACAGTGGTGAGTTTGCCAAACCAGGCTCTGGGGAATTTGCTTTAGGCCATATAGAGATTTCCTCAATTTGCAAACTTTCCTTGAGTGTGAGTGTTGGAAAAACCAGAGGCACATTCATATAGACTTCCTCGATAAGGTCACCATTTAGGAAAGCATTCTTGATATCCAATTGGTGTAGAGGCCGATCAAGTTGGACAAAGAATTGAGATCAGACTGAGCAGTGTTTAGTTTTGCCCACAGTGCAAAGGTTTCCTTGTAGTCAAGGCCATATGTTTGAGTGAATCCCCTTGCAACCAGTCTAGCTTTGTATTTGTCAATAGTACCATCAGCATTGTACTTGATAGTGAACAGCCATTTGCAGCTGACTGTCTTCTTTCCATGTGGGAGAGTGGTGAGATCCCAAGTATGGTTGTCAAGGAGAGCGATCATTTCGGTTTGATAAATTGCCTTCCACTTATCATGTTGGAGAGCTTCAGTATATTCTTAGGAATAGAGTGAGAATCCAAGTCTGTGTAAACATGGCAAAAGCAGGTGATAACGATCATAGGATAGATAATTATGAATAGAGTGATCGATGGTGCAAGATCTCTTTCCTTCCACGATAGCAATAGTGCTCATCATCAACGTCAGTAAGTTTCTTTGAGAGTTAGTGGGGTCTTGAGGTTCGATCTGCTTTGTGACTCGATGGGTTCTTTGAGTGTCGATGGTTTACGTTCAGCAGAAGCTCTGGGTCGATGGACTACAGTTCGGGAGGTTCTTGAGGATCATTAGGATCTTTGAGAGTCGAGTGGGTCTTTGAGGTTCAAGAGTTTCTTGAGGAAAGGATTTAGGTCGAGTTCAATCGAGTTTCCATCGGTGACTCGCCTCGGTGGACTTGTTGTAGTAGTGGAGTCCTTTCAAAGAATTTTACATCCATAGAATTGTAAAATCTCTTTTCGTAAGAGAGTAACACTTGTAACCTTTCACATCCTTTGCATATCCTAGGAAAATGCACTTGTGAGCTTTGGGATCAAGTTTGCTTCATGTTGGGCATGGATATAAACAAATACAGTACAACCAAAGATTTTTGGTGGTAATTGGGAAATAAGATGAGGCGGGAGTGTGTGGTCGGGAGGGTTTGGATAGGAGTTTTGAAGCCTAACACTCTGTGGGAAGTCTGTTGATTAAGTATGTGGCGATTAATATAGCTTCACCCCACATATACTTTGGGACATGGGTAGTGAACATGATTGATCGAGCCATCTCCGTAGGTGCACTGTTCTTTCTCTCAAGAACCCCATTTTGTTGAGGTGTTTCCACACACAATCTTGATATGGACAATCCCTTATTCATCAAGAAATTACGAGGTTAGACTCATAGTATTCAAGAGCATTATCGAGTCTTTAAGATCTTGATCTTAGTGTCAAATTAGTCGAGATCATGTTGTAGAATTCCTGAAAAACTGGTCCAACTTCAGATTTATCCTTCATTAAAAACAGCCATGTGTTCCTGGTATGATCATCAATGAAAGTGACAAACCACCTCTTTCCTGTTATACTTTTTACCCTTGAAGGTCCCCATACATCACTATGAATTAAAGTGAAAGGTGTGGAAGGCAAATAAGGTAGTTTGGCATACACAGATTTGGTAAGTTTGGCAAATTGACAAATATCACATTGAAGATCATTGACATTACATCCTTTAAATAATTCAGAATTCTGGACTTCAAATAACCAAAACTTGGATGTCCTAGTCTATAATGCCATAACATGATATTATCTAAGGTTTGAGTGCAGTGCGAAGGCGGTTCGATCTTCGATCTTACATCTTGGCGAGGTCGACCACATACAATCCTAAGCAGGGTTTAGCCCTCCCAATCACTTCCTGTGAAGAAGGGTCCTGGAAAGTGCACCGATTCTTATTAAAAACAACAGTCAATTTAAATCTTTTGCAAGTCTCTGTGACGAGATATGAGATTGCGGTCTAATTTTGGAACAAATAGGACATCCTTTAGACATATCTTGTTAGTGAGTTTAACATTTCCAAAACCTTTTGCACGAGAGATAGATCCATCGCCAGCCTTAACATTGTGAATTTGTTGACATGGCATAAGGTGAGTTATGAGGTTTTTATTACGAGTCATATGGGAGGAGGCCCTAATCAACAATCCATGTTTCATTACTAATAGAAGAGTAGAATTTACTCTGCTTGCTTTGAGTAGCCGTGTCGGTGAGAGGTACTACCTTCTTTTTGTTGAGTGAGGAAAGCTTTGAATGCAAAAGCGAGCATTCAACTTGTTGTCATTCTCCTCTTCATGGACATGCCCGCTTTCGACTTTCCTGGTAGGTTTGAGGATTTAGGCATGCCATGTAGCTTCCAAGAAAGTGTCCTTGGTGTGATTTGTGCGTTTGCGGTGCTCACGAGAACAACTTTCGATTCTATCGGTAGGCTTCCCGACAGTCTCATTAACCTCAAAGAGCTTCACGATGGTCGCAGGTAGCACTCTCACGAGGGGTTGTCGGCAGGGAGTTCAAGAAAGATCACTTTTCTCCTCGCTTTCCTCATGTTTGACTTCAAAGAAACATGGATTTGAGATTAGGGAGAGGTTTTGTTGCAAGGATTCTTCCCTAACATCATCAAGAGTAGGATTCGATCCAAGTAAGAAACTTGAATACTCTCTTTTTCTCAATAATGTCCTTATAAAGGCGGCATCCTTGACATCATTCCAGGGTGAGTTTCCAACATGTCTAGGTGTTGCCATGCCCTAAACAGATTGGTTGAAGTATTGAGTTCTGAGACATATCTCCTTGTCTGCAATTTTGAATCTGAGCTTCAAGTTCATACACTTCGATGTATTGTCTTTCTTGGAGTAAAGATCCCTGGCATTATCCTGCATCTCCTTGCGATATCATACATCATAAAGTTCTCACTAATCTCTTTTGTCATTGATCTTGTGAGAATGGTCGCGACTTGATTATTAGTAGTATCCCATGCTTCAAAACCTGGTCATCTTGAAAGTAGGGCGGAGTTTAGAGCAGACAGTATCCCATCTTACCTTGTCCAGAGATGTACATTTTCATAGACCTTGACCATAGCAAGTAGTTGTTGCCATCAAGTCTATGATTTGTGTAAGATGAAGAGTCAGTGACCCCATCTCTGTGAGGTAGCCGGGACTCAATCGAGGTGAGGAAGCTTCGGATAATGAAGACATTCTTGATTCAAAGAGTCTACGAGAATTTGCAAATGATTCGAGGATTTTAAGGCTCCGATACCATGAAGAGAGTTTGAGAATGTGATACACACAAGAGTAAACTTCAACTTATTTATTCATGTTGAAAGAATGAGTATAAATAGATACAAGAGAGGATTCTTACAAGAGAGGATCCTAGCTAGTAAAGTAAAAGTAACTAGAGCCGGCTACAATAAATGCTAGAGTCGGCTATGTCTATGCTATTACATAATAGGACAAAGGATAGTTACTTTATGACTATTAGGACATATTAATTGTTTATTCAATGCAATTAATATGTCTCTTGATAAAAAGTAACACGTTACATTGTAACATGTTATGAGTGTAATAATAATGTAATATTAACCATAGTATTTCCACAAAAGAAATGAGAATTAATCTGCTCTAGATAAAATTTGGGATCTTCCACAAAAAAAAAAAAAAAAAAAAAAAATTTGGGATAAAGAAGATAGCAACATAATCTTCAACTTTCGGGGTAATCCGACATTCGTTAGTGCGGACCACGGTAGATAGTTTTAATCACCACGTGAATAGGATCATTTGGATACCAATTTCTTTTTAATTCGTAAGTTTTAAGTTTTTGGCCTTTGGAGAATCTTGTTAGTTTCTTGGGAAAATTCATAGGTTTAGGTTGCTATTATGTTTTAGTAATCGTGGTTATGCTTTTGGTTTGTTGAATTTCAAAGTAGCTGGGAAGAATCACAAGTCTTTAGTGATATAGGCTTTTGGACCTCATTTTCATAGCAATAATAGGTAACGAGGGTTCTTAATCGGTTTATTTGTGATATTGTGGTTCAATTCAATGTTGGGGAAAGTGTATGTGAGTGTAACACAGTTAAAAACATGATTTGGGTGCCTAAGAGGCACTAGGTCTGGTGTAGATGAGTTTGGATTCGTATAGGTGATGATAAGCGCGGAAATTGCAGAAAACGATGTCGGTCGTGCGCCCGGGCTAGGCCAAGCGTGCGCCTGGCATGTTTTTGGAACATGGAGCGGATTCAACGAGTTAGGGCGTGCACCCACCCCAAACAGGCGTGTGCCTGAAGTTCCATGTTAGACGTACGCCTGAGGCCTTATAGGCACACGTCTTGCCGTTAAAATGTTGTTTTGTTATATTTTCGTGCATAATTTTATGTGATATGACTTGTATGTCCCATGGACATTACTTGGAAACAATTGGCAAAGTCATGTAATCGACTTCTGGTAGTCTCGGCTCAGCATTCCAACTGAGACCCCATACGGGAAGAAGATGGAGCACCGGAAGGCGGTCACTTAGGATTTGCGGGACATTGATTTAGTAGTCATTGATCTCTTTGCTATGTACTAGATAGTTTAATATCGAATGTCTAGAACTAGATGTCCTTAAGAAGCCGTATACATGAATGAACCTAGGCAGCTAGATTAACTTCATAATAAACATAATTGATGTATCAAAAAAATAAAGCACATGATCACTGGTGAGACATGTTTTAACTTCGCAAAGATATAGAGCAAACCACACGGACCGATTAAATGTCATATGAAAATCTTGAAGTATATGTTATGGTGCATACCATCACCATGAAAAGTGTCATTTGATCATGATGCAACTAGTACTTGATTGACCAAGGTTTGACTAGTAGAAATGAGTGTGTACTTTGAACATATGTGGTAGTGAATGTAATACCTTGGTTGTTATATTTGTATTTTGTTGTGGCGATTATTCTATCCCTTATTAAGTACGCAATACTTACCTCTTTATATTGTTTCTCTCCCGAGAAGATTGGCATGTTGAGGATGATAGTTTCGAGGATATAGATGAGTAGGCTTTGGGACGCGATATATACTGATTCGGTGTCCGGAAGAAAACGTTACACATTATGATTAATTACTGAGGCTTTGGATCATCACGAATTAGAAATGTGTTTACCAAGAAGTTGAGCTATTAACCAAATGAAATTAAAATTTTTTTTTAATCTTTTTATTAACTATATGTTTAATTTATTATTTTTACAATCACCCCCATATTAAGTTTAAAAAAAGAAGTTTAGAATAATAAGTGTATTTATAGTCAAAAGATATTTTGGATTTTATTAGTTTAACAGTAGTTATGGACATTTAGCATTACAGTAAAACTTGCCGAACACAATTGGGTATTGGAAACTTTGACAGTTGACACAAAATTCGTCATCTTTCCCACACACGCTTGCCTATATTATTACTCCTATCCTACCATTTCTTTCCATTTTTTTAATTTCCTCGC
The DNA here is from genome assembly GCA_026214975.1 of Gentiana macrophylla. Taxonomy (NCBI): domain Eukaryota; kingdom Viridiplantae; phylum Streptophyta; class Magnoliopsida; order Gentianales; family Gentianaceae; genus Gentiana; species Gentiana macrophylla. The sequence goes on from CM047815.1 coordinate 90,042,574, forward strand.
ACTTAATTTATACTGTTTATATTTATAAATCTCATCCATATTTCCTTTACCAAGTGCCAACACATTTTCTTCTCACCCGCCTCCATCACTTTTTCTTCATTTTCTCTATTTTTTTTTTCTTCTTTCAAATCCACGAGAATCTAGACAGCAGATATGGTGGACGACGAGTGGGTGAAAATCGCAAGGGTAGAGGACGCCGTGGTGGCGGAGTTGCTGTTGAGATTGAAAGGAGTCAACATGATAGCGCCACCTCCGATGGCGTCGACGTCGAAACCGAAACAGGCTATACTGATTGAGTGGAGAGTCCGGCAGCGGCGTTCGAAAGCAGTGACTGTGCAGCAGCCGAAAGATCAGGCTCCGAGAGACAGTCCTTCAACTCCCCTCTCGTTTAGTGGTGGTGCGACGACGTCTGTCAGTTTTGGCAGAGGAGGTAGCGGTGCTAGCGGAAGCGGTGGAAGAGGAGGAGGAGGAGGAGGACTGGAGGATTGTGGTCCTGAGGAGGAGTCTAGCGAAATTTCTGCTGCGGAATCTGCGCCAAAAACTTCTGAAATGACAAGATCTAAGGTTCGTACTCACAGAAATCATCCTTCTCTCTATCATTCTCCTTTCTTCAATACAATTTCCGCCGGTTGTTTTGCTTTGCATTTGATGCTCATCCGCCGGTTTTCCTTTCCGATGAGATGCGTGTTTTTCGGTTTGTTTTTTCACTCAGTTTTCGTGTCTGTCAGTTATGTAGTTTTGTTGTATGGACCAGAATACCCTTAGCAAAATACCGTATTTTCTTCTACACGTCCTATAGCCGCGGATTTGTAGGAAAATAAGTACAAACTAGAATGCAAAGTTGAATAAAACAATTTTACCAAAATTCGAAGTTTCACTGTTCATCATGTTTTCAGTTTTGGGTAACTGAATATTCCTTAGCACGAGAATAGAACTCGTGAGCTTCCTGTAGTGGTTTGTCCTTCTTTCTTCCACACCACTGATCTGAATAAATCCGACGGACTCTTTCGTGGTCGCCCGTCCATTTGGCGTTTTCCATTAAAATGAAAATAAATCCGTAGAATAATGTACTGGTACTATTTTATATTATATTTTATTCTATTTTTCCTTAGGAAAAAATTAAGATTAAATCATTAACTTGTTTTTTTTTTTTTTTTCCGAATTGCAACCATTTGTTGCTGAGAGAAAAAGTGGTGACTTTCATTGAACGCTTGTGGTCAGAAGATTGAAGTTCTCATTACCTTTTTCTTCTTCTTGCCACTTTTCCACCAGCTAGCCGTAACCATATTATTATATTTTATTCATTTATTTTTTATTTTTTTTTGAAAAACATTTATTCTTTTACTACTTGCGCGTTTTCGTGTCCCACTTTTGGCCGGTACATTGACGATGTCATCCTTAAATGTCGACTGAGGGATACATCAATTTTTATTTTTTTTGAGCGGATGGATACTTCAATTTTAGAATGAGATAGGGTAGGTAAATTCCATTATTGATAGAATTTAAAGTTTATGTGATGATATATATATATATATATATATATATATATATACAATATTTCGATTTTGTCTCAAAATATAATACATTCTAGAATTTTAATTATTACATTTTTTCATCTAACTTTTAATTTATTATCAGTCCAATAATTTTTCATTTCTTTACAATAATTATTATATTATATATGCTAAATGATATTTTGAACATTTGTCTTTGAAGTTCATGATAATGATTCAATTTCTTAAAAGGTGTAAAAAGTCTAGAATAAATTATATTTTGGATTGGAGGGAATATTTATTTATTGTTTTTAAATTGTAATTGATAGAATAAATGTGTATAGTTAGTTTATGAGCATCTACAATGTAATGCTAGAAAGGTATTCATGAAGGGAGACCGATACATGAGGACTGTTGAAGTCGTGGGCGCAGCGTGGGAGTTCTTTTTTTTATAGCGGGTCCAACGCATATGCAGAGGTGGACTAAGGGGTTTCAGGACAACGATTCAGTGCCTGAAACATTAGACATATAACCTGTCGTTAGTCGTTGACACTTGTTTCACATTATGAATATTTTGATATTATAAGTAGATGGTTACAGGGAACTATTAATGTTAAACTATTCTGATACCAGATGTTAGTAACTCATCTTATTGGCTAATGGTGTGCTTTCAGGTTGATGGTCTCAGTTGAGTTGTTAATACCTTATCTTATTGGGACCAAGAGTCTAGTGTTTGTCACTACATTTTACAATGTGATGGCATTTCTGCTAAAATTTGGCTGCAACTCAGATGTGTGCTTCGGATATTTTTGATTATTGTTGCTAACTAGTGTCATTGCCTTACTGATTAAGTAATTAGTTTAATTTAGTTACACCACCAGCTGGAGACAAAGGTTATCGCATACTAATGTGATAACAACAGCTTAACGTACATTGAAATTAGATGATGTTTCCTATTGAGAGTTCAATCCGGGAAAATCTGACCTTGAACTTAAACTGTTTTTGTAACTCTCAAAATGGTAATATTATCTGATTGGCATTCATTCTCTGTTGTTAAATTTTTAGGTGGTCAGATCGAGTGAATCCAACACAATCAGGAAGTCCAAGAAGAAGAAGGTAATTTGGTTTATCTGTTTTCGCACCGTCTACCGTGCTGCATAACTCTGCTTGTTTGCTTAAAGTTTTACAATGTTTTAATGAGTTAAGACACTTCTGTAGCCTGTCATGATAAGCCTGTTGCATTGCGTCGCAGAGTGAAAAATATTTATGAGTTGTAACTTGTCAACAATAGTTTGTTTGTTTAGTTGCAGACTTTAGCTGAGCTCAAAGCTGAGGATGAATTTCTGGCAAGAGAAAGAATGCATTTGCAAAAGGTACCCTTTGTAACCTTTCCCCTATTTAATACGACATTAATAGCGATTCCTGAAGTTAATCTTAATCTTAACTACAGGAACTGAAAAGCGTTCGTGACAATTTGGAGAAAGAAAGAGCCAGAAATGATAACTTCAAAAGAATCAAGGTAACTCTACTATATAACAACCAAAACATTGTTGATGAATTCAATTACAACAAGATGAGATAGCTCAGCTTCTTTACCTTTAGTTAATGCCCATTTGTTTTTTTCTGGTGAATATTATCCCGTATTTGCGTCTAACGAAGCTCTGTGTCCGTCCAGTTGCAGCAGATGGAATATGTTCACTCTGCTCCAGTTACTTTTCAGCCAATCGTAGCTGGCGACACTATCATCTTACAACATTCTTCTTCAGCTGCTATCGTTTGCTTGGAACCGAAGATCGAAGAACCTGTCAGTGGATTTGTGCTTCCTGATCTAAATCTGCCTTTGGAAGAGAATTTCAACTCTTTGTGTTAACAATATCAGGTAGAATTAACTAATATATTATTTGGGCAGTTTTTCTTCTTCTTCTTCTTCTTCTTCTTCTTCTTCTTCTTTCCACCAAGCTAATAATAAGGTGGAGAAGAACAACATGGAGAGTAAATTAGCATGGTGATGAATCTTAACTTGTAATTAAAGAAATAGAGTAACCTCCATTTCACTCTACTAATGGGGTTCTTTCTACACATGGGGTATTATTATGTAATGGCCAATGGGGAATCTTTAGAATTGAAGTGAACTGAGCTTTTTGCCTCAGACATGTTTACCGGTTCAGAGGCATTTTATTATGTTGTTCAAAGAGAGAAAATGAGATTTTTTGGTGAAAATGAGATGATGGGAGTGACAAGTTTGATAAAAATTTTTTTTGTTACATTTACTAAATTAGATTGAAACGTAACATTTAAAACTAGTAAAAAAAGGACATAGCACCCTTAATCCAATACTTACACATTTATTTATTTTAATCCGTGTGAGATTTTTTAAAACGATTTGTATTATGAGATGTAGCAAATACCAGCAAAAACCAATCAAGATGGCTCCCGAGATGTAGCAAAACCAGCAAAAACCAGCCTTGTGTATTAAACAATCTAACATGGCTCTTGAGATGTAGCAAAAACCAGCAACCCAACAAAGAAGGAACCAATCAAGACCCCTCCATGCATGCTCCATGGGGGATGGAGGGGGTAAACACACAGGGTACATGCGGCCCACTTGTGTAGGACACAATAGGAACATCTATGCCCATGATGGAAAATGAGCAGACAAATTGTTGAGCAACCACCCTCACTTATTCGCTTTTTTGGTCGATCAGGTGAGGAAGAAAAAAAAAACCCCAATGCTTGAAAATTCATGAAGAGTAGACTCAACAAGGTCACCTCTTCGACATGAACTTGCTGATTCCAGCACCAGGGACAACCGACCCGACAGAGGAGGAAGCACTTCTGGTCCAGGGCTGCAGGAGGTAGTCCGAGCTAAAATCAATGATATTGTGAGGAGAGAAAAAACAAGAAACATATGTTAGCCCCCTCTTTTACAAAGACATTGAACAGTTTCCTAAGCCAAATGACTTTAAGCTCCCAAAGATAGACCATGGGACTAGGGACCCATATGATCAATTGCACCAATACTTGCAGCATATGGTACTATTTTGCGACAAGATGAGGTGTAAAACATTCTCATGGTTACTGACAAAAGGGAAATTGACGCTCTCATCGAAGCAGGGAGGCTTCAACAATTCGTTGACCAAACTGGAGGAGATCAACCTTATGGTCGTAGAGCTTATTGACGTCAAGAAAATGATGATCGGTGTAAGCCTGAAAGAAACGATCGGCATCGAGATCGGACTCTATTTGATTCCGACCGAGCAAGGAAAATGGCGAGACTGATTGAGGAAGTCACCTATGGGCTGAACAATCCAATCTGCCTCGTAGTGAGCGATGAGGGCTTGTTATTGATGCCATAATACACATGCATATGGTCAAGCGAGTGTGGTTAACGTGTTTCATTACAATGTTTTCCAATATTTGAAACCCACAAATAGGGATATTACTCCGGTGTCAACTTGATGCGATCCGTAAACGACCAGATCCGAAAATGCTCGAGGACTTGATTGAAGGCACCAATAAGACGAGCACATCGACCCTTGGCTAACCTGTAACCAAACACCTTGGTATAAATAGACACTCACAAGGTTCGCTCATAACCTTGATAAGTCTGGTTTGGAATTCACCAACGTGAGAAAACTCACCAAAACTTAAATGCTTCAAATAAAATATATTTATATCAAGCCGAGGGCAGTAATATTCCTTTCCTATGTCAGCCTAAAATTTCGCACCTCAGAAGGAACTTCATAAATACAACCTCAGAGGAATTGCAGAAATACAAGGTGATGTGGAGGCAGCGAGGATCTGTTACGCATCTGCCTTCAAGAAGAAAGGGAATAGGCAGGTTCAACGGGTTTTGATGGAAGAGCTCGTCCTAGAGGCTTCAACGGGTTTTGATGGAAGAGCTCGTCCTAGAGGATGAGGAACCCCTTTGATTCAGAAGAACCAACTAAGTGTGTATGTTTTCAGGAAGAAAAGCCTGAGCAAACAGTTCAGGTCGGATCATGGATACTTCAACCAAAAAATGCTAAGTTAAAAATGTTGTTGCAATAATTCAATGAAATATTTGCATCGGTAGTTGCCGACATGCCTAAAATCTCAACCGAGCCGGCAGTTTATAAGCTCAACGTTGATCCTGAGAGGAAGCCAGTTCGAAAAAAGAAACGTCATTTCGATCTAGACAAAATAAAAACGATAGAAAAAGAAGTGAGGAAGTTGCTTGAGGACAAGATCATAAAAGATTTGCACTACCCCACCAGGGCTATCAAACCCTGTAATGGTTAAAAAAAACTAGATGACAGTTGACGGATGTGTATCGATTTCACTGTCCTCAACAAGCATGTCAGGAGGATTGTTAACCATTACCAAAGATAGATAGGTTGGCAGATTCAACCGTGGGCTTTGAAGTGTTTGACTTCCTAAACACCTACAAGGGCTACCATCATATAATGGTAGTAGAAGAGGATGTGGACAAGAGTTTGTTCATCACTGAGATCGGCACATTCTATTATATAACCACGCCGTTCGGTCTCAAGAATGTAGGAGTGACATATATCAAGGGTTGGTCAAAAACTTTTTTTCCCGAAAGATCGGAAGATGCATGGAAGTGCTTGTTGACGATTTATTGGTCAAGAGCAGGTCTCTTGCCGAATATATGATCAATCTACCGGCAGTCTTTGAGGTACTCCGGACAACCAAAATGCGTTTAAATCCTTAAAAAAAAATGCATTTTTGGTATCCGATCTGGCAAATTACTGCGGTTCATGGTGTCTAAAGATGGAATCTGAGCTAATGCAGACAAGGTAGATGTACTTAGGAATTCTCCACCAAGATGTGTAAAGGAGGTGCAGTGGTTAAATAGAAGGATGGCCAAATTGAGCTGGTTTTTTTCCGGGTCGACAGAATGAGCTCTGCCATTCTTTTGGATATTTAAAAAGAATAACATGTTTTCATTGGGATGAAGGGTGTCAGAAAGCCTTTGATGATCAGAAGGCTTACCTCGTTGAACTCCCAAAGTTAACGTCTCCTCATGAAAAAGAGCAACTGTTTTTATATGTAGTTGTATGCAATGATGTTGTCAGTGTGGTGCTTTTATAAGAAGACAAGAGGGTATAAAGACCCATTTACTATGTGAGCAAGGTCCTGCATGGACCCGAAGTGAGATGCTCAGAAACTGAAAAGTTGGCTCTTTTGTTAGTGTATGCTGCAAGGACATTGCGCCTACATTTCCGAGCACATCCTACATCAGTAATTACAGATCAACATCTATGACTGGCTTGGCTTGAAGATTTGAGTCGGATAGCGAAGTGGGCAGTGGAACTTGCTGAATATGATCTAGATTTTAGACCTCGCACTTCCATTAAAGCCACACATTAACTGATTTCCTAGTATAAGGTACAACCATCTCATTGGACCAGGTTCAACATAAGTCTAGTCTAGCCAAAGGATCATATATGTAGATGGGGCTTCAAGCAAAAAGGGTTGTGGAGCCGGCATGCTGATCATAAGTCTGAAGGGAGAAAAACTTTCATAGCCAATGGATCGTATATGTTTGCGTGCAGCACGCACACACACACACACACACACACACACACACACATATATATATATATATATATATATATATATATATATATATATATATATATATATTCTATATAAAACCAAATAATAGTGAACGTTTGGTTTTTAGCCGACTGAAAACATTGGTTTATGCTTTTCCGTCCGGTTGATTTGTTCCCAAACTATTTGTTACCATATTCAAGACCAGTTTTTCGGATTGAAATCACTCATGTGCGTCATTTTTTTCCTCGACAAAAGTTAACTCTTATAATATGTGAAAATAAGATATCTTTCATAACACAATGAATAAATTACAACAATCATAGAAGATAGTGTGATACATTTGCCCATCATTTTAGATAATGAAATACTCTATCTGTTTTTATCTAACTGTCATAGTTTTCAAAAGTAATTTTTTTATCTGTCGGTGTTACATTTTTAAGGGGGAAAAACATATATTATTAATTAGAGAGGGTTCAAGTCAGCAAATAATGCTGAGTTTACATGGGATGGTGGGGTAATACCCCAATTACAGAAGCCTGAAGAATTTGGGGGGAGGGAAAGCCATAATTTTGCTAAAAGATCAGCCACACTATTGCCAGATCGATTAATGAAACAAAAAGTCGAATCTTCAAACAAACGACAAGCACTGATTATTTGATCCTTGACGGCCCGGAAGGTCGTCAAATCTTCATCGTCATCATTCAAACGAGCTATGCAATTAAGTGAGTCAGATTCGAAGGCCACATTGCCTTTCCATATTCTCGCCGTTTCTTTGACGCCATGGAGGATTGCAAGCATTTCCGCAAGTTCAGCCGAGGCAACAATCCCCAAGAAAATTGAGAAGGCACCAATTAACGAACCAAGATGATTTCTTATGACAACTCCAGCAGATCCTTGGTTGTTGACGAAGCATGCATCAACGTTTACTTTGATGGAATGAGGCTTGGGCGTGATCCAGTTCTTGGGAAGCGGTGGTGGTCGAATGGGTAGGGCATCAACTATCTTTGATCTGCGATAGGCATTTACAAGGGAGTTGGCTTGGGTGAAGATCCGGTGGGTGGAAGGCACATCACCCTCGAAGATGAAACGGTTCCTGGCAGTCCAAACAAACCATAAAATAGTACTTAGAAGTTCCACATCCGATTGCTGCATATTCATAAAAAGACTGCAAAGGTCCATAAAAGATCGATGCCGGATTGTGGTTAGATGCACAAGATTTGGGAAAAGGATCCAAAGATTTTGGAGCCAAGAATAATGCAGGAGGCAGTGGCTCCAGTTTTCTTCTTCGCCTTGACAAATCCGGCATAGACCATTAGAAATATTCAACTCTTGAGCTGGGAGCCAAAGGGCAAAGAAGAAGTAGCAGTGACGCCACAAAAAGATCGGATCTTTGGGGGGACATTAATTGTCCACAGGTAATTCCAGATCTTCTTGGTAGTTGAAGAATTTGAGGGCTCTCCTCGACTGTTCAAAGCAATACGGTTGTGGAGTGCAAGCTTATACCCTGACTTTATTGTGTATATTCCATTTTTCGTGTAATTCCATATTATGTGATCTTGGCTGGGAAACATTGGGAGGGGAATATAAAGAACAACATCAGCTTCGAAGGGTAAGAAGTGAATGCTGAGTTTAATTGTGTCCCATTTCTGATACTGTATAATCTGATTAACAGAAGTGAAATTGTGAGTGCTCCCATTTCCATTGACTCTGAAGCTTGGTTCCAAGGGTACCCAAGAATCCTGCCAAATGTTGATCAACTGCCCGCCTTGTACTGACCATCTTAACCCTTGGGTAAGGAGCTCTTTACCATGTAAGATACTTCTCCAAACATAGGATGGTCTGGCCTCAACCTAGCATTAATAAGATCCCCAGATTTAAAGTACTTGTGCTTCAGGATTGAAGCTACAAGAGAGTTTGGCTTCATAATCAAACGCCATGACTGCTTAGCGAGAAGTGCTTGGTTAAACAGACCAAGATCCCTAAACCCAAGTCCACCACTGTCTTTGGGAAGACATATATTTTCCCAAGATAACCAGGCCAATGAGGCATTATCTGGGCAGTTCTTCCACCAGAAGTTTCTCACCATTGATAGTATCTCCTGCAAAAGTTTCTTAGGAAGGACAAAACACTGCATCACATATGTAGGAATAGCTTGGATAACTGCCTTAATCAGAACTTCTTTCCCAGCTGTAGACAAGTACAATGATTTCCATCCATTTAATTTCCTCCAAATTCTATCTTTAATATATTTAAAAATCTCATACCTTGTTCTTCCAATCATGAAGGGAAGTCAAAGGTATTTTCCAGTAGTTGCACCAATAGGAATTGAGAGAGAGTGAGATATTTGATCCTTAACACAAGTGTCAACAAGCTTCCCAAAATAGACATTAGACTTACCCAGATTCACTTTCTGGCCAGAGAGTGATTCATAGCATTGTAGGATCTTGCAAATCTCCTCAGCATTAGAATTGCTAGCTTGAGCAAATAGGATACTGTCATTTGCAAAAAGCAGATGAGAGATGCAGGGGCCATCTTTCCCAAATATGAAAGGTACAAGTCTTCCTTCCAACACAACCTGGTTGATGAGAGCAGAGAGGCCCTCAGCACAGATTATAAAAGGAAAAAGGATCCCCCTGCCTAATCCCTCTAGATGGGTAAAAGGGCTTGGAAGGTTGACCATTGACCAAAACCTGAAAGGAACTAGTTGTCACACAGCTCATAATAAGGGAGATGAATTGCATAGGGTACCCCATCTTTTTCAAAATACATTCCCGATAATCCCACTCTATTCTATCAAAAGCTTTGACCATATCCAATTTAATTGCCATCTGATGACTGCATAGCTTCACATTTCCACCGAGGGTGTGAAAGGCTTCAAAAGCGAAATTGCATTATCAGTAATAAGCCTCCCTTTCAAAAAAGCTGACTGAGATTCCCCAATAACACTATCAAGAGTTTTCTTCAGACTATTAGCAATGGACTTGGAGATAACTTTATAGATAGTATTACTAAGGCTGATAGGCCTGAAGTCTTTGAGGGCTGCAACATTAGGGGTTTTTGGTATTAGAGAGATCAGCGTGTCATTAATGGCTACAAAGTTTGTACCATTGTTCAGGACATCTAGAAGGAAGGGTAGAAGGTCCTACTTATAAATATTCCAATGCTTTTTTATGAAGATAGCTTGCATACCATCTGGCCTTGGGCTTTTCCTGCCAGGTAACTGCCTTAATGCCTTGGTAATTTCAGCTTCAGTGAAGGGTACAATAAGAGCTCGTTTTTATATTGTTAGTGATCTGAGACATGGGAAGATTATTGATGATGTCCAGATTTGAATTGGTACCTGCACATGAAGCAAATAGATTAGTATAAAACTCCTGTGCGTGGTCCAGCATTTCAGGTTGTTCTTTATTATAGCTCCAGAATCAGTGGTCAAACAACGGATTTGATTTTTGGCATGCCTTCTTGTGAAAGTAAGTTGTGTTCATATCTCCTGAAGTGAGCCAATCACACCTTCCCCTCTGTTTCCAATACTCTTCATTCATATTCAGGAGGAGATCCAGATTGTTCATTAGAGATTTCTCTTCATTTAGATCATAGCCAACAGTATTTTGCAAGACAGTCAGCTTGTCGTGAGTCTGCTGGATCAGTTTATTAAGATTACCAAACTTGGCTGAACTCCAGTTCTTAAGGGCCTCCCTGACTTCTTTAATACCATTAGCACAACCAAGGTCCTCAGCATGTGCTGCCTTGCCCCAAATCTGTTCAGTTATTTGAGTGCAGTCAGGGTCTTGGAGCCAGAAAAGGTCGAATCTGGGGATCTATTTTTCCCCCGGAGCTGGATTGGTGGGAGAGGATTCAGTAGAGATTAGGATAGGTATGATCACTCCTAGTTGCACAATGATGAGTAACAGAAAAGGTTGGGTAAAGGTTTAGCCAGGCAGGGTTGGCAAAGGCTCTATCAAGTCTTGCTTGGATAGGGTACTCAGGTCTTCCGTTTGACCAGGTAAATGGTGCTCCAACAAAACCAAGATCCTGAAAATCATAATAGGAGATAGCTTGCCTGAAATTCTCCATAAGATATCTAGGTCTAGTGGTGCCTCCTGATTTTTCAGCTGCATGAAGGATTTCATTGAAGTCTCCAGCACATAACCAAGGATAGTGGGCCAGGTCATGAAGTCTTTTGAGAAGAGTCCAAGATAAGGTTATGAGATCCCTTTGAGGATGGTCATAGAAACCAGTGAAACGGAAAGTACAAAGCTGATAGGAAATAAGTGCATCAATATGACCTTGAGAGGAGCCAAGGATGTGAACAGTAAGGGTGTCATTCCAGAGAAGAGAGAGCCCTCCCCGGGTTTCAATACTATTTACATGGAAACCAGAGGCAAACCCAAGATGATGTTTGAGAGAGTTCATAGCATAAGACGAAAGTTTTGTTTCAGAGAGAAAAAGGAGAGAAGGAGAGAGTTGTTTTATCAGGCATTTGAGACTGGGAACTGCATTGGGGTTGCCTAAGCCCTGTCAGTTCCAACAAAGGGTATTCATTGTTGTTGGTGGGGCTACAAGGCAGCCTCCACCGGAAGAAAAAAAGGTTGTTTGCTTAGATTTTTTTGCTGCTGAGGGGCTTTCATCCTCATCCATAGTATCATCATTTTTCCTTTTCCTCAAGGATGGCTCAAGATTGGTACTGTCTGAGAGGATCCTGTGGGGATCATGTTTTTGGCGCTTGAAGGTTTTGACAGTGTAATCTTGTTTTGACTGAAGGTGGGGGGTGTTTGGGGTGGGAGTTGGGTTGGGCTTATTTTCTTTTGAGAGGTTATATGTTTGTTGATGGGCTTGCATCAGGATAACATCATAAGAATTAGGTGATTGCAGGGAGTTGGCTGTTTGAAAATTAACGGAGTTAGTAATTTTGGGAGTTGGAGGAGTAGTATGGAGATTTGGGGTATCTTGGGTTGCAGGTAAACATAGTTTGGAAGGGATGGACTCAGATTCGGGAGCAGATATGAGGGTCAAAGTTGATGAGAGGGACTGGTCATGCTTAGGAGAGAGGGTGTTGACAGGTTGGATGTTGACAGGTGGTTGGAAAGCTGTTTGGTCTGGATCATTGGTTTTGTCTGTTATGCTTTTTTGGAGAGTGAGCATACGAGGTTTAGATGAAAGGGTAGAAGGGTTTAGAGGAAAGATGGTTTTGTTTGTATCTATAAGAGGTGGGGATTGCTCAGGAGAGAGGGTGTTGATAGGTTGGATGTTGACAGGTGGTTGGAAAGCTGTTTGGTCTGGATCAGTGGTTTTGTCTGTTATGCTTTTTTGGAGATTGTGCATACAAGGTTTAGGTGAAAGGGTAAAAGAGTTCAGAGGAAAGATGGTTTTGTTTGTATCTGTAATAGGTGAGGATTGCATGGGTTGACTGATCGGTCTTTTCTAAGTGTCCAATCTCACCGGCAGTGTACCGGGTCAACTGTAGCCTAGAATCGGTGAGTCAAGGTCGTATCCCACAGGGAATCTGGTCGAGTACCAAAGTCGGTCTCGTCCCTAGTTTAGGTCAACACAAACATTGAAGACGGTGATTTGTCAGATCACCGGTTCTACAAACTAAATATACACAACAAAATAAAGATCTAAAACTATATAAAAGAGATAGCCGAGCTATGATCCAATCTAATACTCACAAACCCTAGCTAAGTCCCGAGGTATTCTTGATTCACCTAAACGTTCTTGATGTCACAAAGGGTGTCGTTTCCTGGCTCTGAGAATAGACATTATTTCAATAATCTACCCTCCTATGTCAGGTTCAACAGTCCGCTCAACGGATTTAACTGACCTCACACGGTCTACGATTCATGAAACGCTCGACAAGTCGATACAAAACCTCACAACGAAACCGAGTCTGAACAACTCAGTCGGTTTTACACGGTGATCCTAGAACCCCGGCTCCCGTATCCTCTCACAAAATACATATGTAAAGACTAAGTTCTAATTCAACAAACGTGATAAGAATAAGTTCTAGAACTATGGTAACATCGAGAATCAACAATCAAACATCAAGAACACCACATGAACAGGCTAAGGTTCGATTTCAAAAACTATCACATAACTCGACTATCGGGAAATTAGCTACACATTATATCAACAAAAACAACAAGAAATCAACAATAAAGTTAACATAAACAAGATTAAAAGCAAGAACAAGAAATGAAAAAGAAATACCAAATATATTATGCCGTAGAAAATCGAGTCTCCGAGCGAAATCCCGTCAATAACGCGTCAAGCTATCACCGATAATCAACAGATTACAACAATCTACAACTAATCTAAGCTAATATACCTATAAACTAATTTAATCTAAGGAAAGATGAAGAAAAAGCTGTAAAAACGAGTTGGGGAAGAGGAAGTTTGGTTCTAGATCTAAAATAGGGGTATTTATAGTGTTTTATGTGTTCTGGACGCTAGGCGTGCGCCTAGGAAAGTGCAGTGCACGCCTAGGATGATAAAAACACGTTAAAACTTCGACTAAAATTGACTCACTAGGCGTGCGCCTAGCGTTTGTCGGCGCGCGCGTCTAGGCGACACACCCTCGAAAAACAGCTATAACTTTGTCTCAGAAACCTCCGATTTGAGTGATTCATGATGCGTTGGAAAGCTCATTCAATTGTCTACAACTTTCATGAAGATGTCCAGCCCAGAAAATTCCTCTAAGGTGGATCAAAATGCAGATCAATGGAAGGTATGGTTGTAGTACCACCGCGTTTTGATCCGTTTGAACGTTTAAGCTTCGGGCACACGTTCCAATCCTCGTAACTCGCCTTCCGGACATCTCAAACACCTAAGTCCTGTACAAATCACAACAAATACCACACATAATCCCTACAGGACACTAGGGTGACCGATAGTATAGTAAATTACACCGAAAAAGACCGAGAATCCCGGACTTTACGTCCTAGGTCCCGAAATGATAACCAAGATGTAAATACATCAAAATACAACCAAATGTCTCAGAGAACACATAAAATGAGGTATAAACAAGGTATAATTACATAGTAAATGATAGACAATTTGACTCTCATCATTGACTTTTGGGGAGTTCCAAGATTGACTGGTCTTGTGAATTTGGTAAGTTTTGGCGGGAAGTAGATTTTTCTAGATTCTGGGCTTTTCACTTAGGGAAACTAAAAATAAAAATTTTAAAGAGTTAATTTTGTTTCTGGGTGAGATCCATGAAAATAATCCATGATACATCCATTTGATATATATCTAAATACGTCTATTTCAATATATAACACTAACGAGTCAAAATATTGTTCACCCATTCTACTCCGAATTCCTTCTTTGACAATTTATAGAGAAGAAGGAAGGAGTTTTATATAGAATAGAAAAAGAGGGTCCACTTTTTATCTGCAATTAACCAAGTCCATCTATTTCTTTGATTTAGTCCAGCAATTAACCAAGTTCTCTCCTCCTCTAGATTGAACTCATCTGTGACTAAGGAACAATTTTTAGCAATATGACCAAAATGCCGCAGTGAAAGCAAAAGGTTGGGAGGCGTTCATACTGGAAAAGGGCTATAAGGGATGTGCTAGATGATGAAGGGGAGTCATCTTCAAGGAGAATGGTAAGGAGCTGGGGTAGGGGTTTGGATATGGAGATAGAGGCTCTTATTCTGAAAAGAGGTAGATTGGTACCTTGGTCTTCCCTTAGCTGCAGGAAGGAAGTATCTTTCAACTCTTTTGCTATTTTCCTCCCTACCTCTTCTGTGTAGCAGTAAGTTGGTAATCCCCACACTTGAATCCAGAAATCACATTCTTCAAAAGCTTCATCTTCACAGTTAAGCTGTGGCTGCCATGGTCTTAGGACTAGAAGGATGTTGTCAAAACACCATGGTCCTTCAAACTGTACTCTCTTCAGAACCTCAGTTTCTTCGAATAAGATTTGGAAGAAGTTTTTACTCATTCGGATTGTTTTGAACTTGGTAGTGGACCAAGATTTCTCCATAGCAGGTCTATATACTTTTGCTTGAATTTCCTTTGAGGTAATAAACTTCCCAACGAGACTGTTGTTGCCTTTCTTAACTCCTTCATTAAGATCATATTTTTTAACTGTTGCAATGGTTGTGGCTTTCACTTGTAGGTAAAGCTTGGCTATGCGGGCTGAGAGATCTTCTTTTTCCATGGTTGAGGGGGTAAACAAGGAGACTGGAAGACTAGATGGACTCACTTTTAGAGAGGGGAACTCTCATCTAGAGAGAGAAAAAAAGAATAGCTTATGATGTTACGTTTCCAAATCATTGTTTATTGTATTTTTTTTTATATTTAACGATGTTATTAAAAGCAATTTTCATTGTTTAAATTAAACGATTATTTTGATGTTAAATTAAAACATTAACGTATAATATGTTTTTTGACGACAATTTAGATAAAAACGCAGGAGCACATAACAATTTTTTGAGTCATTTATAATTGACGGTTTTCACCGGTCGTTGTGGGGCTAGCTCATTATGAAAATAATGCAACTTTATTTCCATATGGATTTTGTAATACCCATCATTGATGCATGTCTCACATTAACTTAACATGAAGAGCAAACATTTCCCAAACGAAAAGGAGCAAATTTTATATGGTACTGGTACAACTATGATTTGATGATCCAAAACAATAGAAAATCAGAAAAACACATGGGGCCCGATCGTGTAAAATATAAATACCATGTTCGTATAAATTTATCTATTTTTAAGAATTTTTCTAGTGAAGGAAAAAGTATGACCCGGTGGTCCTGGACCATCATAAAACTGCTGAGGAAAAGAAAAGAAAAAGAAAAAACCTATTGAATAGGGAATAAATATTCATGCATGTTGCACAAGGCTAATGCAACTTTATTTTCATAAGGATTCTATAAACTTCAAACATTGAGACCAATACTCATAATCAATCTCTCACACACACTAGTAGTACGTAAGCATGAATTAGTGAATTAGATATACCGCATCCTCACGTTTTATATCTTTAAATTTAAAGTGCTGTAACGTTACTCTTCTCCTCCTTCTTCTCCTTCGTTAACGAAAAAAAGAGGGAAGGGGATATTCCATGTTATGCAAGGCTCATTTACAATCGGACATGAGCAATCATTAGGACATTTGAAATTCTCTGCAGCATTGCACACAACTCCTCCACATTCATCATCCTCAGGCAAAATCCTCGCGTATGGGAGAAGGGTTTCACTCTGCAGTAGTTTCCTTGAATTCCCAGTATCTGCTTCAACCACTAGAGGCATTACGATGTTTATATATATACACTACGATAAAACCACGAGGGAGCAAAAAAAAAATAATAATAATAATAATGGGAAATTAGGGATAAAGACAAAATCTGGAATATTTTTAAGTAATAGGACAATTACATATTTTTTTATAGGGAGAAGGACAACTGCATAATTTTTATAGCAAGAAGGATAAACAGTGAATCCCGAAAATCAGTGAATCTCCCCAGTGAATCCCGAAATCAGTGAATTTCGACAGTGAATCCCGAAAATCAGTGAATTTCGACAATAAATTTTGAAATTAATGAATTTTGACAGTGAATTTCGGCAGTGAATTTAAACAGTGAATTTCGACAGTGGATAAATAGTTTTGTCATTTATGCAAAAGTTTCAAAAAAACAGTCCTTCTACTCAATTGATAAAATATTTCTATCCTTCTTCCTCATCCCCCCTAATAATAACTGAAACATGCATTTTGGCATTGAAAGATTAAGGACTAGCTAACCGGTCAAGACGACGAGGAAAAGGAAGAATATGAGGTTGATGATGTGCTTGACCTTTTTCTCCATTTTTTTCACGTTGAAACTTGCCTCTTGTGTTTCATTGAAGAAATTACTTCTAAATTTATAGAGATGTTTTTTTAATCTTTCACCAGCTACATGTTCATAGGGCTACCATTCAGCCGTCCTTAGTACAACTGTACAATATATACAGTCAATATTGAATGGTTCTAACCGGATTATAATAAAAAAAAATAAAAATAAAAAAAAGAAGAAAGAAACATTCCAATTTTTTTTTAATAGCAGCTATGTTGTTTCTTATGTTTTATCCTAGCTAGCTAACTGTCTGTATTGTGACACTAGGCTTAGGTTGGCTTAGCCAACAAGTAGACTTTGTATTTATTATTTCTGTCTGTTAATGAAATATTTCATGCCTTTCAAAATATTATTACTATTATTATTATTTTTTATGTCGGTATCAGAGCCTCTATGTCAGACCTAGAAACAGTATTCAGCGAGGGCGGATTCAGGATTTTTTTGAGTGGTCTACCGGACCGTAAAACTATTTTTTTTTATCCGAAAATTTGTTGCGTGTTATAAAACTAAGAAGATAATGGAGGAAGAACAAGAGGAAATACAAGTATAGAA
The DNA here is from genome assembly GCA_026214975.1 of Gentiana macrophylla. Taxonomy (NCBI): domain Eukaryota; kingdom Viridiplantae; phylum Streptophyta; class Magnoliopsida; order Gentianales; family Gentianaceae; genus Gentiana; species Gentiana macrophylla. Next base: position 90,060,026 of record CM047815.1, read on the forward strand.
GAAAAGAAAAGTGCTTGTGTATTATTCCAATGATATAAGGGGGAATTTATAGTAGAGATTACAATGTGAACACAATAATCTGAATTAATCACAAATATACTTAAATCAATCAAAATAATAGATAATTCATCAATGATATTATTTCATAACACTCCCCTTTGGATTTTTATTATTTAAACATACAGCAGATATGATATGCCTCATTAAAACCTTACTAAGAGAAAACTCAGTGGGAAAAAAACTTAGTTAAGGAAAAAGAGTACATATTTATCTGTTTGATTTACTCCCCCTGAACCAAGCATCAATTTAGATATTTCAATTGATGCATCCCAATGCTATTCACTGGTGGTCTTTCAAATGTTGCAGTCGACAATATCTTGATAAATAATTATCGGTTGACCGGATCTGTTGCACATCAATCTCCTCATTCTTTTGTAAATCATGAGTAAAGAATAACTTGGGTGAAATATGTTTTGTTCTATCCCGGCCCCATTAATATAGCTCAATTCAATTGAAATATGCAAGATGCATTGTCTTCATACAGTGCAGTTAAATGATTTTCATTCTCATCTAGGGAATGTCTTAATGAATAAATTGTAGACTTGATTGTCTCGATCGTAGTTGAATAACGTATATGTCATGTACTATTAACTTTGTTAAAAAAACCCAGTGGGAAAAAAAACTAGACAAGGAAAATAGTTCATGACATATGCGTTTCTATGTGTTGCACTGACTGCCTCATTAAAAACCTTTAACTAAGAAAACTCTTTGGGAAAAACTTGGTTAAAGGGAAAAAAATACAATCATTGGTTTTAAGACCAAATCCACACAAAAGTTTTGAAGTTGTCGCTCTTACTGACGACAACAATCTTTCAAATGTACGCATTCCATTATTATAAGCACTTATTATCCAAAACCGATGTAGGAATAATCTTAGTGAACAAATCTATTAGATTGTCACTAGAGCGTATTTTTCCATATCACTCTCTTTTAGAGTTTATTGGATAGTCGAATGTAAGGGCTAATAAGTGTCATTCCCACTACTCACTTGTGCAACACATGCAACACAATCAACACTGTAATCAGCTAAATAATGGGGAATGTAATATAATCGAAATTTGCATGCATATATTTCCACTATCATGCATCATAATTCCTTAAAATTTATGACATTAACCATGCATTACTTATATATTCCATTCTCAATAGGAATCTACTCAACTGGTCATATTACATTCAACATGAATGTTAATGACCTTAACCATATGCATGTTGCATTGATTCATTTTTGAAATCCATCAAGGATTTTCATATCAATATTAATGTCCAACGACCCATAAATATACTGTCATGACATAAAGTTACTGCCAGATATATTAGTTAACGGAACATTATATTATCTATAATGGGAGAATATATTTGATCATTAACAAACAAATATTTCCAATTCAAACTCAACCTCAATTGCTTCTTTCATTTTTATCTAGTCAGAGTGTTTCTGACACTCTGCTATTGACTCAGGTACTGGATCCAGATATAATAAGAGCAATTAAATATGCAAATATGTCGTCGACGACTATGATGTTTTATTATAAATTTCTCCCGTAAATTTCATTGCTAATTCAATATTAGCATAAACCAATTCCTTATCAATGCATGAATTGGTTGTTCCGCAACCCCAATATTTAATCATCTGTCGCACGTGCAATTTTATTTTGGGGGTTTTCGTCTTGAAGACGGGTCTCTTTAAGAGATTTCATGAGTGACTGAATGTGAATTCATTTTCCGTGGATTTTTATCTTTACGCCGATCGGTATTCTACGTTTCTGGCATAGAGAAATATCATCAATCATATTGTTGGTGCCTTTATAAATAGCCACTCATTTAATTTCAATAACGGCATCTGGCGGATTACTTGTTAAATACTCCAAGTAAATTATTTTCGCAAATCAGTTAAACTGATGTGTGGAAGATCGTTTATGTTGTTAAAGTTTATCGGCATTCTTTTATTCTAACATGGGGTTTTCTTTATCTCCCCCTAATGCCGAGAAACGATCTTCATCAAACATGTTGCACCGAGCTATACATTGATGCTCTTTTATTCGCTTCAAGCGATTTACACATTTAAAACATAGTGGTTTCATTAAATATCTCATTCCATGAGATTTTTAAAAACATTATCTCTCTTGGGCTTTATATACCACTATGTGATTTCAGATTCTTCAAGAATCGTTCAAATTATACATCATATGTAGAGAAATCACTCGAATGAGACATTGAACTTTTGGTTCATTTCTCCATTTTTCTCAAAAAAATATTTGATGTATGCAAAATGTGCATAAAATCTACCATTCATGGGTTTGATATCAATGAATGATATGTGAACTCATAGTTCATTTATGTCGAAGTTTTGTCACGAGATATAATTCATATTGGGTTTTCCTCCCCTCATTCTCGGACAACATTTTTTCATAATCGATATGTAGAAAATTTGAAATAATCCGTGACGGATTCAACATTTTAATGTGAGATCCTCTTATGCGGGTATCAACAAACTTCTTTTATATTTTTCGATTTGTGGAGAAATTTTGTCTCATATAGAGATATTATATCCGTTCTCACAATTATGGATATTGTATCGAGTTATACCAATTTTCTTGAATCGTCATCCTAATTCTAGTGGGATTCTCACATAAAGAATATTTATAACCACAATATTCTGAATCACTATATGCATCTTAAATCTTAATTTTGTCGCATTCATTTCACAGAATGATTGTGATGCGTCCCATGTAATAAGATACATATATCATTGTTTTAAATGATGCATGTAGTATCAGTCAGATTCTCTTCGTGGAATGGACATATCTCATTATTTTCAAACACATTGTTTATACACATTCATCGGGAAATAGTGTATAAAGCAAATATTTCAATCTCGATATAACACCCATATTACTCAAAAAAATCGAGACTTAAGAGAGCATAGTGCTTTATTTCAAACAATTTTGTTTCAATATAGCACTTGGATGTTGCATTACCATTTGCATCTCTCATTAATTCTTTTGAGAACTTGTTTCTCAATATAATGTGCGTGTCGCACTATCGATGAGGCAATTTAATTGCTCTCAATGTTCCGACTCCATTTCTTCCTTCGAACGAAATGAGCAATTAATTTTTCAAAATATAACAATTGTCACATACATAAATGAATTAAAATGATTAATTATTGTAAATAGAAGATTACATTATGTATCAGTTCAAGCAAATCAAATTGATATTGTAAATGCTAGTGGATCCGAGACAATTATCAATTATCCAATCATTATGAATAATTTCACATTATAATATGTTGTTATATTCATTCTTATCACAACTAATCAATCATTATGAATAATTTCACTCACCAATATAAGCATTATAATATGTTGTTATATTCATTCTTATCACAACTAGACAACAAATTTTGAATTTAATAACAATATAGAGCGAATGCGCTAAGATTTACAATCAAAGACCATATACATGGTATTCATTTTTAAAAAAACGCATGGTGCCAGTTGAATATTTTATTTTGTAATAAAGATAAGTATAAATAATCACATTAATGATTATCACTACTCTTACAATAATCATGCAAAATAAAATCTTTTCATTGAATAACCAAATATGATTTTATTTATTAAAATCAATGCAAACACTTTTTCCAAAAATACAATGAATGCATTAATTGCCTCAATGATCATGCAATTATTGTAAGGTTATGGGTAATATAAATCAAATTAGCTAAATGATATGACAATATCATGTTCTTATTTTTCATATCATATCAATTTTGTAGTGAGAAATATATTGCTAAATTATAAAGCAACGTATAAAACATTATCACGTCGTATCAAAATAAAGATCATATATGCGCACCACATAAGTGATTAACACAACTATGCACACAATCATGTAAAATATAATCTATTTAATTTTTAGGTTTTTGTCCAGAAGGACAAACTAATTCATTTATCGGGCTGCAAGGAAACTAGTTTTTAGAAAGGACAAAACCGACGTACACTTACCAAAATACCCTTTTTTTTCTTTTACTGATTTATAAATATAATAAATAAATAAAAACCTATTAGACACTAAAACAATTGACTATTCGAAGGCTTCTTCTTCTTCTTCTCCATGACTTCTTCTTCTTCTCTGCATCTTTTTTTTTTTTTACCCATTAGACGCTTGCTAATCCAAATTATTGGGGCCATGGAAGATGGGCCATGGAACCTCCGGCAACCATGCTTGCAATCGCTGGAGCCTTGTTCAAGAACCCTCGTTCAACTCCGCTAAAAAAACAAAATTGAAGGCCGGATCTGCAATTTCCGTCCGGTGGTTGCTCCTAACCCAAAGCAGTGCGATGCGAATTTGGCTTAGTGATTATGTGGTCAAAATTGGAGCTTTGAATGTCCGATTACGGCATCAAAAGGGAGAAAAGGAGACGGCTATAAAGAAACATGGAATCGGATATAAAGGAACATGCAATCGGAAAAGGCGTTCTACCGGTTTTATTTTCACCAATTTTGTTGCTTGAAGAAGGAGGTTTGCCTCTTGACGGTGGACGGAATGGAGGTGATTGCACCGGCGCCATGGTTTAGGAGTTTTACTGCGCAGCTCCCTTTTTTTTTTTTTTTTTTAAAAAGTTTTGGGTTTAGAGTTGTTACTATTAATTTTGTACCGTTACTACATTTTTTTGATGTACTTTATCTATTTTATGGGCTGTTACTACTCGTTTATTGGATTTTACGACATTTTACGGGTTGTTACTACTTCTTTTTAGGCTGTTACTACTTGTTTATGGATGTTACGACATTTTAATGTTACGGGTTGTTACTCCGTTAAGACATTTTACGGGCTGTTACTACTTATTTTTTAACAAATAAGGGCCGTTACTACTTGTTTTTAGACCGTTACTACTTTTTCATTGGATGTTACGACATTTTATGGGCTGTTACTTGTTTCTTGACTGTTACTATTTGTAGAAGGGTAAAAAGTAACAAGGGGTATTTTTGTCCAAAGATTTTGTTTTTGTCCTTTATAACAGCTGAAAAATAAGAATGTCCTTGCAGACCCATTTATGTGTTTTTTTGTCCTTTTAGCCCCTTCCCCCTTTAATTTTAACTATCTAAAATGACTTTAATTAATATGAATATGATCGCAAAAGTAATATACATGTTGATTAATCCAGCGATTGAGAATCATATATTATTATTGTGGTCAAATAACAAGATTTACTTACTAAAAATACATGATGATACAATTATTTTCCCCCTTTTTTTGAAGAAAACTAGTCACACGTATCAATTATACACAATCGATAAAATAAAATTCCAAATCTACTATATATATCACAAAATACTTTAGCCGTATCAAAATAAGGCAAGACAAGAAACAATTTATTTATTAATAAACGATGCTTAAGTTTAAATGCATCGTATAAACAATTTCTGTAAATCGCCACTAACTCTGACATGTGGCGTAATCTTCTAAAAGATTACTTTGTTTCTTGTCATGATTATTGTTTTAATCATATAAAAATAATTTTGTGAAGACTGTATCAACTATGTCCTCCTCCACTACCGTAACCAAATATTTATAAATTGAGTCACGTTATTTATAAAGTATGAACTCTCATAATTCGGTCGGGAATCATTAGTCATATCTATAGTGACTCATTATTTACTTTCATGTATAATTCCACATTCACTGGATTATTATTTTTCATTCATGATACGAAATCATAATCAATTTCATATACATCATAAATTACTTTGATCGATATTGCTGCTTCAGAGCATATCATCATGATAAAAAGTGATTTAATTTTTCATCGATTATGGTCATGAAATCTCATGATATATTCAGTAGATTTCTTATCTCTGAATTTCAGATCACTCGTGGAACATGTCTTTCTCTTTGGACTTTGGGTCCTAATTTATTTATATGAATGACATGTCTGTACTTTTTTTCTCTGTGAATTTCAAATTCACTTTCACGATATTTCTACATGTTTGAAATTTATCTATGTGAATTTTATATTCACTTTCATTGGTTTTTGACATGCCCACTTATGCGGATTTTATATTCACTTTTACAAGATTTCTATTTTCATATGGATTTCTGATCCATTATATGCTCGTTTCAAACATTGATCAACTTCATGTGATCATACCTCCTTTTTCAAATTGCACAAAAGACAAACTCTTTTGTCTAAGGAATATAGCCATCAAGGCTTCATATCACCGATGAGTATTACTCATATCTTTTTCTTTCGTGGTATTGACTTAATCCATCATAATTTGATGATGTCAATACCACTAGCATCAATATTACATATATCTATAAAATAATAGAATTGATCATGATAAATAATTTAAATAAATCAAAATTTTACCTTAATGTTTACCTGTATCGAGATGTGTAGATATAAAATATATCAATTGATCGACTTGAGTCCTTCCATGACTAATAGCATTTTTACTTTTTAGACAACGCTAGAAAACGTCGTCAACATGTCATCTGATGGTTGCTTAAATCACTGCAAATCAAAAGGCTGCTGATATACATTCTCTTAAGGAGAAATATCTAATGTTTAAATGATAGAGATGAATTTGTACGAGAGAATAATCATCATAATATATAAATTACTACCATTATTGATATTAAAATTGAATCAATAATATAAGAGATAAACAAAGAAAAAAAATAGATCAAAAGAAAGAATACTCTTCCCTGTTGGATAATATGTCTGCCACATATACTGAAGGTTATGTTTTGGAGTTTGCCCTCCGGTCGTATAATGATTATGACCATATTGGAGGATAGATCCACTTATGTGGTGAAGCAAGTGATTGATCATTGATAGAAAAAAAGGGTAAACCCTACCCCCGAGGGTCCCCACTCCCCCTGTCCCACGGGATGAGTGGAGATGTAAATCAAGATCCCCCAGTAGCTCAGAGTCAATTGATCATTGATAGATGCCTTACGGTAGTTGAGTAATTGTAATTGGGACTCGTGGTTAGAGATTCGTACTGATAACGTATTATAAAACTAAGAAGATAATGGAGGAATAACAAGAGGAAATACAAGTATAGAAGAAAAGAAAATTGTTTGTGTATTATTCCAATGATATAAAGGGGAATTTATAGTAGAGATTACAATGTGAACACAATAATCTTAATTAATCACAAATCTACTTAAATCAATCAGAATAATAGATAATCCATCAATGATATTATTTCATAACATTGCGGTAGAACTATATTTTTAACAACAAAACTATCGTTTTAATAATTAAACAAAAATTCTCAAAAAAAAATATTTACTTAAAAAAAATTATGTCGATCCCAATCCCTTACACTACATACATCTGCCCCTAATTATCAGCCAACAATAACATGCTACAGTGAGTCTCCCGGTAAGTACTGAAAATACTACAACGGCCCCTTCACACTCTACTAGTCACTGAATATACCTCACCGGCAGGCAAGCCCTTCACACTCTTCTTTGGTGACTAATTTAGAAAAAAAATTCAGTAGAGTCACCCTAAAAGATTTCGGGGTTGGACGGATAATTAGGCCAAAATTTTCGGATTGGACGGGTAATTATGCCAAAATTGATTTTTTTTTTTTTTTTACCAAAACAACGTCGTTTTGCATTTTTCTTTTTTTAAGATTTGAGTGGGGTCATGTAGCCCCTGGGTTACGTGGCTCCGCCACTGGTGACTAGGAAGAATGCATAAAAGAATAAATTCGTACGTATCTTTCTACTATTCCCACGAATCCCTAGCTCCTTTTCGTGGAAATTTGCATCAGCATTTTATTATAAACCTAGATAAAAGCAATTATATATGTTGTGGCACTATGCTTTGCCTGTTGTTCATGGACACAGATTAGACAAGCATCTTTTGAGAACACAAGACCTGAGACACGCAGACGTACACCTGAGTTTCTTTCGGTTGCTAACTCGTCTTTTTCACAATCAGAAACAAAAAAAAATCTAGCTTATAATGAATATTGACGTACCATATGGTTACTTGGATATTATTTATTACTGAATAGGCTCTCATTGAATTAGTTTGATGTACAGCGCACTATATATGTCACACAAGGTATGAACAACTCTTGAAATCAACAATTAATCGTGAACACTTCACGAGTCGCTACAATGTGATAGGCTGAAGTACGAGCAATTAAAACTTATCACTCGTGAGCGTCTTATCAAGCATTTTAATCCCTTAGTTGTCTTATACCATGCCTGTGCTTCGACCAATACTGCAATTGTGCACCATGGAGGAAACAACCCTTACAGACCAACTCAGTTTTAGCAGCATGTCTCTCATGGGAGAGGATTCAACTCATATAGAGGAGGTGTATCTAAGGGCAGGGGAGGTAGAAGAAACTCCAGACCTAGCTCCAATCTCAAATCTATGGTAAATTCGCGTAAATTTTCTTCTTTAATCTTATCCTTATTTACCATTAGCCCCACTAGTGATCAATTAGTTCGTGACAAACACAAACTTTATTGATCGGTTTGTTTCTAGAATTAACAAAAAGAAGATTGTATTTCTACTTCCCATATGATGTAATTAATTTTGTATCTGTGAAACACACCTTGATATTAATACCGAAAAGTGCCAACGTGAAAATGATTCGGACCGCGCCACTTAGCAATCGTTAACGAACACATCAAACTCTATCTCGAAATAAGCAGAGGAGTGTGCAAACACTTTAGGATTAAGGTAAATCCATATATGATCAAGGATAATCCAAATATGATCATCTTGTGAGTTAATAAGATTTCTCAATTACGAAATTATATGAGAAATTCAGATTAAATCGGTTCAGACCTATATGACTACATCATATATAAATGTCATGCTTAGATAACAGATATTGACGGTACGGATAAGACGGTCACACTAAAAGTGTTATGAGCGCTTTAATGGTTTAATCAATAGACCTCATACTTAATTTGATTTTTCACAACGGACTAAACTGTTCAAATGTATCACCATAAACTTAATCTTCATGCGTGAGACACACTAAATTTATGACTACATATGATACGACTTAGAGTTTTCAGCAACGTATTATATTTACAAGTAAGCAAATAAAAACAATTACAAAATTATCTTTCAAGCACTATACTTAACATTTATTATTGTTGTCTTATTAAATTTTTAGGGGTTTATTATGGGGGGAAAGGGTCACAAGGACAAAAAAATTAATAAATGTGTCTAGAAGGACAAAAGTAACATTTTCATGATTATTTTTTTTTTTTTTTTTTTTTAAAGACGGCTGCTTTTATTATAAACTGAGTGGAATGTCCACAACAAGTACAACTATTAGTAACAACCAAACAAACTGCAACAAGAACTGCTTAAACAAAAGCACTAGTCTAAGGACCATGCTAGTCTCAAGTTTCTGGCCCTATCAAATGCATTAGCAATAAAGCTATAGGTTGGAGGCCTTTCTTCATCGTCATTGTGTTTGACTCTATTCCGCCACAACCAAATGCCATAAAGTAGTTCCTTCCACATATACTTCCACTTATCTCTGTCTCGTCTGGGTATTTTGTTACTCCGCAAGTTGCATAAAATCCAATCTTTAGTAGTCACAGCTCCAAAAAAATCGGTTCTTAATTGATCGGGCACACACTCTACCCATATATCTTTTGCCCAAGGACAGTCCCTGATAGCATGTAAAATGGTCTCAACGGCCTCATCACATAGAGTACATATGGAAGAGTCAGCAATATGTCTCTGATAAAGGAAATCCGCCACTGGTATAGCATTGTGAGCGATACTCCAAATAAGATAATTCCCTCTAGTCGGTCCTTTAAGTTCCCATATAGCCTTCCAAATGGGTTCCGGTGTAGACTGGTCAAGAGGAGACGAAATCAGAAGTCTGTATCCTGAGTGCACAGAATATTTTCCATTGGACTCTAGATTCCACTTTGCTGTATTTACCTCCAACTCCAAACCTGTACGTAAAAGACCAAACGCTTTACAAATGCCCCTCCAGGTTGGTGACGCGCCTGTTTTTGCCTGCTCATTCAAACTTTTGTATTTATGGGTAAGAACATTCACCCACAGGTCTTCTTTTTGAGTAATCAACTGCCACATTAGCTTACCTAACATGGCTACATTCATCTGCCTGAGTTTCTTAAATCCCAAACCCCCTTCATCTCGAGGTTTACAAAGAGTGTGCCATGCTATCGTATGCATTTTTCTTTCTTGATCATTTTCCCCCCAAAAAAATCTTCTACAAATCTTTTCCATATTTTGAACGATTGTGACAGGTAGTAACATTTTCATGATTATAAAGGACAAAAATCACAATTGTTACTTTAAAATTGTTACTTCACGTGTTAATGTTACTTTGTGTTTCACAATTGTTACTTCATATTTACTCTATTCCACATTTGTTACTTCATATTTGTTACTTCATAATTGTTACTTTTGTCCTTATTAAATTACAGTTTCCTTCTATCCCAATTTTTTTGATAATTTTGTCCTTCTGGACAAAAATCTATTTATTATATGCCAATTACTACCTCTGTCACAAAATATAAGTCTATTTATCTTTTTGAATTTGTCTCATAATATAAGTCATTTTAGAATACCATTGAAGCATTATTACATTTTCTTTCCTTTACCCCTAATTTACTATACATTCAACTACTTTACAACTAGCTCTCACATACATTTTTCTTTTTTTACCCCTAATTTATTATATATTCAATTAATTTACAAATATTATATTAATGAGGGTCAAAAGGTATTCTAGATTTTTACGATTAAAATTAATGACATTTAACCACTTTCTTAATACATAAAAAAATGTCTAAACGGATTTATATTTTGAAACAAACGTACAAAATTATTTATTCCTTAAGTAATTGTTAGTGACCCGGCCCTTAGCTTACCATTTTGGCTGCCGTCCACAAAATTTTGCAGGGTTAATAAGAGAAATGATATAACCACAACGCAAATACATAACTATTCGACACAAAATGAATCGACACCATTGATTATTGTATGATCTATATTGATTGAGCTAGATCCCACAATAATCAATGGTGTAGATCATTGTTGTCGATTGTGTTGAAAACACAGACGAGAAACTTGCACTTGAAGAAAGATAAAACAGATGCAATCGAACAGAAAAATAAGACGGAAATTGATAAAACACGAAACAAAGAGGACACGATGATTTAACGTGGTATCTGGCGTTGTGCCGACTAATCCACGGGTAGAAAATGAGATATTTTATTATGCACTGAAGTTACAAGGCTTTTCACACTCTTGAAAAACACACACAGCATTGATTACACCAGATGATATTTATAGATACAAATCCCTAAGCCCTAGCCGCCTTAGGATCTCTGTCGGATTGTCATAAATGCCCAGATGTGGATCCCAGCTCAAACTGACTTCACCAGATGAAAACTCACTTTTCCAGAAAACTCACTTTTCCCTTGTAATCAACAAACTCAAATGTAGAACTCAGCAAACTCAGTTTCCACCAAAACTCAGTTTCCTCCAAAACTCAGTTTCACTTCACAAACCTGACTTTCAGATTAGTTCCGTCAGTTTTAGAGATCAAGTCACAAAACTGACAAATCTCCACATTGACTTGAACTCTCATTCAACGTCACCAGATTGCATAATTCAGATGTACTTGAACCAGATGCATTCGTCAATGCCAGGATGTACTTGTACCAGACTTTCCACAAAATCTACTCAGCTGACCTGCCCTCAACTGAGTTTCCAGAAAACTGATTATAAGCATTGAATGTTAAGCAAGTTGGTGGGTCGTCAAACCACCAAAAATAATTCACCTACTACCTTTATATCTAGTATAGCGAAAGTAAGGGTCGAACCCATAGGGAACGGTGGATTTATTTCTTCTAAAATTTATAAAATAAAATATATTTTTGTTTTTATGTAATTTCCTACGAAGAAAAGTTCCAGTCAATTAATCGTTTCCCCCTCAATTCCTACGATTGATCATCGATTCAAGGATGACTCGTTAAATTATTAATAAACTAGTTATAGTTGCCGACAATCGCCAAGCAACCAGTTTTTCCTATATTCGATAAGCAGGACAATCTCCACTACTTAATCTCTAACTGTGTAGCACACCTCTCAACAATCGCCAGAGGTTTGGTGAGAACAATTGCTTTAACGATCAGAAAAACCCAATTCTAGGTATTAATACACATCGGGTTAATTTTAACCTAGATCACTTATTTTCACAATGTGAATCCTACGCCTACGAGTGACCTGTGAGTGAATATATTTGTTTACTACTTAAAATCAAATCTTTTACAATCGCCAGACTCGATTTTTGGTGCTTGAGATCAAATTATTCATCTAATCATCCGGCCGAAACAATTAAACGAACAATCAAATCATTGAATCAATGAAGCGAGAAAAATAAGTAAATACTAACAATTTAATCGAGGAGTACAAACAATTCGATCTCACAATTTATAGCAATTGAGGGATTAACAATTAATTAACTAAAAAAGAAAAACTAGCTATACATAATATAAAAATTAATCAAAGCAAAGCAAATAAACAAAATACTAATGTATAGTACCCTTGTTACATGAAAGAAAGTTGCCGGCGACCCATCCCAGGTATGCGCAGCCTCTGTTCTTTCTTTTTCTCAATTCCCGACTCCTCTTCCCCTTTTTATTTTCTAATAATATCTATTATATCTAATGTATAACTTCAGGCAATTCACGCCATGCTAATTGGGCCAAGCCCACCTATTATTTTATTCTAATTACTTAAATGGTCTTATGTAATAATAATAATAATAATAATAATAATAATGTGTTATAAAACTAAAGAAGATAATGGAGGAAGAACAAGAAAATGCAAAGATGCATTGTCTTCATGCAATTAAATAATTTCCATTCTCATCTAGACAATGTCTCAATTAATTGTCTCGATCGTAGTTGCATAACGTATATGTCATGTACTTATTAACTTTGCTAGAAAAACCCGAGTGGGAAAAAAACTAGACAAGGTAAATAGTTCATGTCATATGCTTTCTATGTGTTGCCTTGATTTGTCTCATTAAAAACCTTTAACTAAGAAAACCCTTTGGGAAAAACTTGGTTAAAGGGAAAGAGTACAATCATTGGTTTTAAGACCAAATCCACATAAAAGTTTTGAAGTTGTCGCTCTTCCCGGCAGCAACAATCTTTCAAATGTACACATTCCATTATTATAAACACTTATTATCCAAAACCGATGTAGGAATAATCTTAGTGAACAAATCTATGAGATTGTCACTTGAGCGCATTTTTGCATATCACTCTTTTTAGAGTTTATTGGATAGCTCGAATGTAGGGGCTAATAAGCGTCATTCCCACTACTAACTTGTGCAACACATAACACAAATCAACAACAGAATCAGCTAAATAATGGGGAAGTAATATAATCAAAATTTGCATGCATATATTTCCACTATCATGCATCGTAATTCCTTAAAATTTATGACATTAACCATGCATTACTTACATATTCCTTTCTCAATAGGAATCTACTCAACTGTCATACTACATTCAACATGAATGATAACGACCTTAACCATACATGTTGCGATTGTCATATTAATTCATTTCTAAAATCCACCAAGGATTTTCATATCAATATTAATGTCTAACGACCCGTAAATATACCGTCATGACATAAAGTTAACGCCAGGATATATTAGTTAGCGGAATATTATATTATCTATAATAGGAGAATATATTTGATCATTAACAAACAAATATTTCCAATTCAAACTCAACCTCAATTGCTTATTTCATTTTTACCTAGTCTCGAGTGTTTATGGCACTCTGCCGACTGACTTAAATCGGATCCGTATATAATAATAGCAATTAAAGAGGCAAATATGTCATTACTTACTATTATATTTTATTATAATTTCTCCCATAAAATTCATTGCTAATTCGATATTAGCATAAACCAATTCCTTATCAATGTATGGATTGGTTGTTCCGCAGCTTAATATTTAATCATTTGATGCACGTGCAATTTTTGTTTTGGGGTTTTAGTCTCTGCAAGACGAATCTCTTTAAGAGATTTCATGAGTGGATGAATATCAATAATAAATTGATCATTCTTCCGCGTGATTTTTATCTTTAACACCGATCGGTCTTCTACGCTTACGGCGTAGCGAAATATCTTTAATCATACTTGTTGGTGCATTTATAAATAATCACTCATTTAATTTCAATATAGGCATCCGGCATATTACTTGTTAAATACTACAAGTAAGATTATTTTCATGATTCGATTAAATCGATCGTGGAAGATCGTTTATCTTGTTAAAATTTCTCAAGTAGCATTCTTTTATTCTAACATGAGATTTTCTTTATCTCCCCTAATGCCGAGAATCGATCTTCATCGAACATGTAGCACCGAGCTATACATTGATGTTTTTTTTTTTTTTTTATTCGCTTATGCGATTTACACATATAAAACATAGTGGTTTCAATTAAATATCTCATTCTATGATTTTTGAAAGCAATATCTCTCTTGCGCTTCATCGCTTAATATATCACTATGTGATTTTAGATTCTTCAAGAATCGTCAAAAATTCACGTTATATTTAGAGAAATCACTAGAATGAGACAACTAACTTTTGGTTCGTTTCTCCTCTTTCTCGAAAATATTTGATATATGCAAAATGTGCATAATCTACCCTTCGTAGGTTTCATGTAAATGAATAATATATGAACTCATGGTTCATATATGTCCATATTTGTCACGAGATATAATGGATTTTCCTCCTCTCATGCTCGGACAACAAAAATTTATACCCGTGACGGATTCAACATTTTAATGTTATCCTCTTATGATCAACAAATTTCTTTAATATTTTCCGATTTGGGAGAAGCATTATCTCCTTTAGTAGATATTTTATCAATTATGATTAAGTTTTTGAACTAAAAACACAATGTATCATGAAAGACTAGCTATTTATTACTAGAACAACTAATAATCCTTGATAAAAAAGTTAAAATTATATGTCAATAGCAATATTACCAAAATGTGATCAACATAATAAATGGCAAAACTTTTCTCGACTAAATGCATGTTATCGTATATTATGAATAGATAAATCATGCATTACCATAGTATTAAAGATGATTTGATCTAATAATGTTAACTTCTCAAAATAATGAGAATTCAAAATATTTTTAAGAATTAAGTCATAGTCTATCAAATTCTAATATTTTAGTGAATTAATATGTTGAAATGAATTGTATATTGAAGAAATCTTCACCGTTGGTTACGATTTTCTACAAATTGAGAATATCAATTGAAACCTATTCTTAGGTGTATCAACTAAGATGCTCACGAAAATTGGCATCGAAAGATACATTTAAGTTCAACACATTTAATCATTTTATTTAGTTCAAAACGATTTGAAAATAGAATAAAGTCTTTCAATAGACTATGTGTAGAGCATCCTAAACAAAGAGTTTTGGATCTATAATTATTATTATAACACACTAACCCATATCATATCATTTTCAATGCACTCATCATCTTATCATTATCAATGTAGCTAGGAGAGTATTTTATATGAGTCAAGAAGAATTCATCTTAATTAAATAAAACCAACCCATCATATATAAAAATCACCATTTTAACTAATATCTAAAAGCTGCGTCAACTATATCTACAACATAAAAGTACCAACCATCGAGCAAAGGATACAATCAACATACGCCAACTAACTTCATGTTGTGAAGCCTAAACTTCACGCAAAATCAACTAAAATATTGGCCTTCTTTAATTAATATACCAAAATATTGGCCTTCTCTTAATTAATATATGGCCTTGTCTCAATTAATATATGGCATTATATGCCTTTTCAACTATGTCATGATTGTCGTTGTGAAAGGAAACATATTTTCCATTCGCATACGATTACTTCCAAATGGACCAAAATTGGAATATTATGCTTATTCGATTATATTCACTCCAGAGAATGGACTGGCACCATATTGATTTTCAATAACAAATCTTTTTTTTCTTTCTCAATAAAATGGACATAATAATAATAATAATAGAGGAATCTTTTTGAACCATTATTTCAAATGGTTGTACAAGTCGAACCTTTTTTTTTTTTTTTTTCAAACGGTTCCATACTTCATACGGATCTTTCACCGTTAAATAATCATAGTCGAACTTTTTTTCAAACGGTTCCATAATTCATACATGGCAATATTAACGCTTGATCAATCATTCTCTGGAGCATGTCCTTTTGAATGGACTTAATGGCCTTATTTATTAATGTAATGACATGTCGGCATTATTTTTCAAATTCACTCATTTATGTGAATTTCATGTCCACTTTCAAATTCTCGACATGTCAACTTTTGTGAATTTTATATTCACTTTTACGATCAAAATCTTCTCTCCTGGATCATGAATCTCCTGGTGATATAATGCAAAAATAAAATTTTAGACAAGGCAAAAGAATCCATAGTTACAATCCGCGCTTCCTAAAACTTTTGATTTATATTCATGGCTTCGGTGTGCACAAGTGGATTTTTATGACGTTTCAATATTCTAAGTAATATATAGATCTTAAAGATTCAAAAGAATACTTCCCTTTGATTATCTCTTTCTACATATTGCGGGGCAGATCCACCTCCGTGATGATGCACCATTGATCGCTTGGCGAATAAGTGAGGTTGGTGATGACAAGATGAACAAGAAGTTTGTGAATCGGTGAGATCCTAAGAAGATAATGGAGGAAGAACAAGAGGAAATGCAAGTATAGAAGAAGAGGAAAATTGCTTGTGTCTTATTCCAATGATATAAGATATAGTGATAATCCATCAATGATATTATTTCATAACATAATAATAATAATAGGGGTCTTTTAATAATCAAAATCCCGATGTGAATCAAGAGCAAAAATCCACCGTTGGCTTCGACACTGTCTTTTCTACAACAGTCGAGATCCCGATATAGCTGACAACTGAAACTATAAATTCTTGAAATGCACTTTCCTCCAATCTTCCACAAATCTTCCAAAAACTGCTCTATAAGTCCCGAAATCTTTCATCTTCTCTCACGAGTGTCCAAAACCTAAAAACCAACCAAAACATACCCGAAAAAGAGTATCTTCCGACAAAATAAATATAAAATAAGCTCATTAAAACACCACAAAATAC
Source organism: Gentiana macrophylla (assembly GCA_026214975.1). Classification (NCBI taxonomy): domain Eukaryota; kingdom Viridiplantae; phylum Streptophyta; class Magnoliopsida; order Gentianales; family Gentianaceae; genus Gentiana; species Gentiana macrophylla. Next base: position 90,077,294 of record CM047815.1, read on the forward strand.
GGACTCATCACAAGTCTAGACACAACTGAAACTTACTTTGTTGAACTGGTTTAGTAAGCATATCAGCATGATTTTCCTTGGTGCTGATCTTCTTCACTACAACCCTTTTCTCATTCCTTCAAAATGATATCTCACATCAATATGCTTGGTTCTCTTATGATGAACCTGATCCTTAGCTAGACATATTGCACTCAAACTGTCACAATAAATCTCAGCTTGATCCTGATGTAGCCCCAAATCACTGACTAGACCCATCAACCAGATTACTTCCTTGGCTACTTTAGTAAGAGCCATATATTTTGCCTCAGTAGTTGATAAGGCTATTGTTGCTTGCAAAGTTGCTTTCCAGCTGACAATTGAATTTCCCAATCTGATAATATAACTAGTCATTGATTTTCTACTGTCCACATCACTTACATAATCAGCATCACAGTATCCTATGACCAAATTCTGAGTATCACCTCCATAAATGAGACCAACATCAGTTGTACCTCTAAGGTACTGATGGGAACCAACTTTACAGTACATTTCTGCTGCCTCAAATTTACGATTATCACATTTACGGCATGTTGTCGGTGAGTTTAGACCTATCTTGAGTATTAAATGAGGATTTATTGCACGGCGAGTGATCGTCGGTTTTCCGTAAACTCGACCTTATTTTAGCATTTTATACTCATTTCTCCCGAGCACCCGTAGTTTGCGGGGTTATGCGCGTTGTTTGTTGTTTTCATATGGATGCGTGACTAGGGTGTCTCGAGAGCCCGAAAGCGAAAGTATGAGTTTGGGCGTGTCCGAGGCGAAACACGGAGGTTGGAGGTGAAAAAGTGAAGATTTGGGCTGCAAAATGGCTGTCCGGACGGACAAGTTGTTGTGTCCGGGGGCTAACTCACCGTTTTGGAAGATTTTTGATGAAGAACCCATCCGGACGGATAGTTCGGAGATCCGGACGGACAGAGGAAGCATCCGGACGGACAAGAGCATGCCATCCGGACGGACATATATGCATCCGTCCGGACACCTGGAGAATCAAGAACAGTCCGGCCGGACATTGAGGACATCCGGACGGACAGATGTTTTTCTATATAAGGCTGCTCATTTTCTCACAGCAGCCAGGGAGTAGAAGAAGGGGCAATAATATTAAATAGTTTTGGAGATTTTGGGAGATTTTCTTCATCTTTTAGAGTTAGATCAAGTGTTATATATCATTAGAATCCTCTTTCAATCCTCTCTTTGATCTACTAACTTTTAGCTTCGATGCGTAACTTTTCACTTGGCAAAAATTCGATCTTTTGTAAGCACATTTGGTACCTTCTCCAAGTTGAATAAAGTAAGTATGTTCTTTTGTTATTCTATTGTTGTTGTGATGTTTTTCTTCCGTTTTTATTGCTTAGATTCGATTATGAGTAGCTAGATTCCTTGTATGGTTGAACTATGTGAAGGCGGGTGAAACGCCGTTAGATCGATGAACCGGGAGGTAGTGTAGTGCGTAAATAAACGTTCTAATTAATAATCCATATCTCGAAACTTGTTTGAATCGTTTTTGAGCTAGATTGATCACCTAGTTCACCATTGCACACACTCAGCTTATAAATGTATGTTGCGGCGACGTGTGGGAACGGGGTTTCGAGACCGTAGAAGTTTTGAGCTTGAAAGGTAGCTTGACACTTACCCGTGTACTAGATTGACGCCCTAGTCATCAAGTCCAATTCCAATACGGGGTTTGTTCTATGAGTTATCGTTAGACGGCGTGGCAGAGTTAGGCACATTCCCGGGCAATCTTTACGAGGGTAAAGTAATCCATTAAACGTGGTTCGCCATACCTCTTTTAATTGTTAGAATTCCGAGTAGTGTAATCCTTCTTTATACAATAGTATAACTTCATATCTATCTGTTTGACCTGAACTGAGCACTAAGTCAACTGTGGTATTCAAAACCAATCTCTGTGGGTTCGACCTCGGACTCCTCAAGCACTATCCTGTAATCGACCCGGTCCACTTCCGGTTAGAAAGTAGATTTTGCTAAGGTTTCGAGTTTTACTTGATCGACCGGACCTAGAAAATCCGCTTATCAAGTTGGCGCCGTTGCGGGGATTGATAACGCTTTGATATCACAATAGTTGACCAAAGCTTGGGCTTAGTCGCTTTCTTTCTTTGTTTTCTTGTTGTTTGATTTGACTTGCGCATATGACCCGGAGTTCGGGACTCCTCTGAGAGCCTTTTACCCGGAGATTGATAGCACGCAAGCCAATTGAGGAAAAGATCGCCCGCCTTGGCTTCGCACACCGTGGACGGACAAGAAGCTTGATTCTTCTTCGAGAGGAAGAAAGTATGACGACCAAATGGAAGAGATAGGTTGAATGGTGATGATACATCTCAAGTTGGAGGATTGGGCCATCTAAACACCCCTCCTCCACGTGAAAGAAATCCTCCTTTGGTTGCAGGGACGGATGGGAGGAATTTGTTCGATCCCGCCTTGAAGGAATGTACAACTTCAACAACAAGCACTTTGGGTCGGGACAATCAACACTTACTTGGTTGGTTCAACAATTAGCGGCACAGAATCGCCTTCTTCAAGCTAATCGAATAATGCGAATCAACAAAGAAATGCAAATGACCCACCCGCCAATCAAGGGTTTGTTTCAATGAGAGATTATGTGGTTACTCCATACCAAGGGATCGCCACAATCCAATCGGATTCCCGCTTGTCCATGCTAACAACATGGAACCAAAGCAAAATGTCATAAATCTTATCGGTGAGAATGCGGTTTTCTATGGCAAAGGAATGAGGATCCTAATGAGTTTTTGGACAATTACCTACAAATAATTTCGACATTGAAGTATAATGGAGTGACCGAGGAGGCACTCAAGTTGATGATGTTTCAGATTTGCTTTGAGAGGGGTCTGCAAAAACATGGTTTAACACCTTACCAAATGGCTCCTATCTACTTGGGCGGAAGTGGCGGCGTTTTTACGAAAAAGTATTTTCCTCCGGCAAAGATTGAAGATTTGAAGCGTGAAATTCATAACTTTAGTGGGAGAAAAGGAGAGACTATGAAAGAGACAGTTGAGAGGTTCGAGAGCTTTGATGAAAAAGTGCCTCCCACAATTTGAGTACGCGTTGAACAAGTCATAAAAATCTATCGAGCCTTGGATAAATCGGATAGAAATCTTTTGGATGCGGCAAGTGGAAAGGGTTTGACAAGGATTGATCCCGAGTTGGCTATGCAACATATCAATGATGCAATTGAAAGGGATGATGAATGGGTCTCAAGTTCGAGGACGAGACAACCCGAATGAGTCTCACCAAACTGTCAAGGCACTTGAAGAACAGTTGGACAAAGAGACAGCTGCACACAATGAGTTGTTGGCACTGCAAACCAAGGTGAAGAAAATGGAAGAAGCATTACAGGTTTGTCAGTTATGTGGAGGTAATCATTCAGCTCAGTTTTGTTCGAATCCGAGTAGGTCGGCTTGTCCTCAACAGTTACCTCGACAGACACCATAGCCGGTCCCACAGCCGATTCCTCAACAACCTATAGCAAGTGTGTCTCACCACAACCAATTCAGCGATGGTGGAAGAGTTGGTAGCCGCACTCAACAGATTGGGGGTGGAAGCTCGAGTGGTAGTAGTCAACAAAGTCCCGGAAGAACCCTCGGTTTGGGCAACAAAGAGAGTTTTGGTGGGCCAAATAATCCAAATAATCAGTGGGGTAATAATCCAAGCTCATGAGCTCCACCATACTATCAAGATTTTGAATCATCAATGGGACTTGGCATGGAAGAAGAGATGCAACCGAATGATGTGAATTACATTGGAAATAATTCTGGAGGGAATTGGACTCAAAGAGGGAATTGGAATCAGGGAAACAACAACCAAGGAAGCTGGAATCACAACAATTCTGGGAATAATGGGAGGAACCAGAATTTTGGGAATTCATGGAATAACAACCAGCAAGGCCAAAATTGGAACCAAGGAAATCAAGGTGGCCAAGGGAATTGGGACCGAGGCAACCGAGGTGGAACCAAAATAATCAAGGCCAAGGCAACCGAGGTTGGAATCGAGAATAGAGAGCAAGGAACCCTCGAATTTCCAAGGTGGTTGGAGAGAGAATAATCAAGGTAGTTGGGGTTAGACAACATCAAAACTCCAACAACCAAGGTTATGAAAGCCAAAATCAAAGTTCAAGTAATCTGAGTTGGGGTCAGAATCGACAAGGCCAATGGGGAAATAATCAGAATAGAGATAATAGAGGTCGAGAGCAAGGGCAACAAGGGAGCAACCAACAGAATACTCAACAAGCCGGGAATCAAAATTACGAGACTTACCAACATCCGAATGCCCATAAGCAAAACAAATTCAATAATCAACAAGGGGTAGTCCGGGAAGTCAAAGGAAGTCTTCGGAAGAAGGGTTTGATCGATTGAATAAGCTTGTGATTGAACAGAGCGCGCCATACGGAATTTGGAGATTCGAGATGGGCGATTGACCGAGAATAGATCTCAACCGCCTTTGAGTACGGGGCTACCTAGTAACACGGAGAGAGAACCCCAAGGAATCCAAAGATGTTTGTGCGGTAGTCACCCGGAGCGGTAAAGAAACGGATCAACAAGGTCGAGAACTTGAGAAGATGACGCCAAACTCCGAGAAAGAAATTTTGTGATTACAAAGGGCGTTGGGTGAGCAAGAAGGTTTTGATGAGGATGTTGAAAAAGGGCTGAAAAAGAGAGAATCTCGAGGTTGGAAAGGAAGTGGAAGAATACAAGCGAAAGTGGGAAGAAGCGTCGAGGCCAAAGTCGGATACGATAATCATTGATGTAAAGGAAGAAGAGCCATCGCCACCACTCAGGGCTAAAGGTAGTAAAGGTAAAATTCCCCTCCTCCCGGGTTTTGACGTGACCACTTTACCATTTCCTCCCAAAACAACTAAAAGGAGGTCTTGACCCAAAGTCAAGCCAAATTTTTAGAAATGTTGAGGAAATTTGAAGTGACCATGCCAATGTTGGATATCATTGCTAACATCCCATCATATTTCAAGTTTTTAAAGAATATGCTTTCAAGCAAGGAGAAAATGCAACAGATGGTCCAGTTGAGTTATGAATGTTCCGCCATTTTTGAGAATAAAATCCTCCCAAAATTCAAGATAGGGGCTTTTACTATCCCGATAACCATAGGAGACTGTTTTCAAAAATGTGCTTTGCGATTTGGGGCATCGGTTAGTTTGATGCCAAAGTCGCTTTATGATAAGTTGGGCTTAGGAGATTAGAACCAACGGGCATGACTTTGCAAATGGCGGATAGGTCGGTTAGGACACACCGCCAGAGTAGCCGAGGATGTGTTGGTTCAAGTTGATAAATTTGTGTTTCCGGTTGATTTCGTGGTTCTTGATATGGACTCGATTCTAAGACACCTCTTTTGTTAGGTCGGCATTTCCTAAATACTGGGGAGACCTTGATAGACGTTAAGAGGGGGGATATAATTTTAAGAGTTGGTCAAGATAGTGTCAAGATTAATGTTTACAAAACCATGAAACACCCTGAGAATGAGATGAACGATTGTTTTTCGATAGATGTTATCCACCCGTGTGTTTTGGAGAATGTGAATTTGCAGGGGCACAAGGAACCATTGGAGAAATGTTTGATGAAATCATGCAAGGCGATCGATTTACGGCCGGGTGATGCGAGTTTATGCCATGCATCTCGAGGCGGGAGAGTTCATGGAAGCTAGCTGGACTAAGAAACTGGATCTCGGTTCGCCAGAGGATATGCCAAGGCCATCCATTGAGGAACCACCGACGGATTTGGAGTTGAAACCGCTTCCTCAACACCTCAAATATGTTTTCCTTGAAGGTAGTGATTTACTTCCAGTTATTATATCTGCTTCACTAACACCTTTTGCGAGAAGTAAAGCTAGTTCAAGTCTTGAAGAAGAGGAAACGAGCTTTTGGATGGAAAATGGTGGATATCAAGGGGATTAGTGCCGACATATGTAAGCACAAAATCATCCTCGAGGATGGGGTGAGACCGAGGCGTCAACCGCAAAGGAGACTAAACCCGCATTTACTGGAAGTGGTAAGAAAGGAAGTGGTGAAGATGTTGACGTTGGGCATCATCTACCCCATCTCGGACAGTGAGTGGGTGAGTCCCACACAGGTGGTACCTAAGAAGGGCGGCATTACAGTGCTAACAAATGAGCAGGGTGAGTCTTTTCCTGTACGCCCTGTTACTGGTCATCGAGTCTGCATTGATTTTCGCATGTCGAATGAAAAGACTAGGAAGGATCATTTCCCACTCCCGTTTGTTGATCAAGAGTTAGATAAGCTTGCTGGTCATGCATTTTATTGTTTTCTCGATGGATTTAGTGGTTATTATCAGATTCACATCGATGTCAATGACCAAGAAAAGACCACGTTTACTTGTCCCTATGGCACCTTTGCATTTCGAAGAATGCCTTTCGGGTTGTGTAACGCACCCGCGACATTTCAGAGATGCATGCTTGCCATTTTTGCTGATTTGATTGATAAGTGTATGGCGGTGTTTATGGATGATTTTACAGTTTTTGGGGACAATTTTGATGCATGCTTGACTAATATAGATAGGGTGCTCGTTAGGTGCGAGGAGACCGATTTGATTTTGAACTGGGAGAAGTGTCATTTTATGGTGACTGAGGGAATTGTCCTAGGTCATAAGGTTTCAGCTGAGGGGATAGAGGTTGATAGGGCTAAGGTAGATGCTATTTCTAGGTTGCCTATGCCTACTAGTTTGAAAACGTTAAGATCTTTCTTGGGACATGCGGGGTTTTATCGTAGATTTATCCCTAAGTTTGCCCAAAAGTCTACACCTCTTACCTCTAGATTGAAGAAGGGAGTAAATGTGACTTTTGATGATGAGTGTGTGAAAGCTTTCGAGGAGATTAAGAAGCTTTTGACTGAGGCTCCGATTTTGATAGCTCCAAATTGGGAGCAAGAGTTTGAGGTCATGTGCGATGCTAGCGATTTGGCGAGAGGCAAGCGGTGTTAGGACAAAAGGTGGATAAGTTGTTTCGACCGATTTATTATGCCAGTCACACCTTGAATCCGGCTCAAAAGAACTACACTACGACTGAGAAAGAATTGTTGGCAGTAGTTTTTGCTTTCGACAAGTTTAGATCCTATCTGGTGGGGTCTAAAGTGATTGTCCATACGGACCACTCCGCATTGCAATATTTGTTCGCTAAGATGGATGCGAAACCGCGTTTGTTGAGATGGATTTTGCTCCTTCAAGAGTTCGATGTGGAAATTAGAAACCGTAAAGGTTGTGAGAATGTGGTAGCCGATCATCTTAGTCGGATTGAGCCAGTTGAGGGTGACGAATCAGAAAGGGTTGAAATAGATGACTCGTTTCGGATGAGCGACTTTTTGTTGTGTAGACACTATGTTACCGAACAACGAGGGAATTTTCTGAAGAAAGGAAAGGAGGGAGCTCCGTGGTTTGCACCGATAGTGAATTACCTGGAAAGTGGATTTATCGAGTCGGAGTTAGATGAGAATCAGAGGAGGAAGTTAGTGAGTGAGGCTAGATACTTCGTTTGGGAGGATCCCTACTTGTTTCGATTGTGTTATGATGGCGTTCTGAGGAGATGTATAACTGAGGGCGAGAGATTGAGCGTGTTATCCTTCTGCCATGATAGAGAGGCCGGTGGCCATTTCTCGGGACAAAGGACCGCATTGAAGGTTTTGCAAAGCGGGCTATATTGGCCGACAATTTTTAAGGATGCCTACGCTTATGTAAAAACCTGTGACGCGTGTCAACGTTCGGGGAGAATTTCTAAGAAAAATGAGATGCCTCAACGACCTATCATTGTTTGTGAGGTCTTCGACGTCTGGGGAATTGACTTTGTGGGACCCTATCCTTCTTCTTTTGGCAACAAGTTCATTTTGGTAGCTTGTGATTACGTCTCGAAGTGGGTGGAAGCGATTGCAACCCCCACTAATGACAGACACGTGGTCATTAAGTTTCTAAAAAAGTTCATTTTCACACGGTTTGGAGTACCTAGAACTATCATTTCTGACAATGGCACTCATTTTGCGAATAGAGACTTAGATAAGCTACTTCTTAAGTATGGGGTGACTCATAAGTTGGGAACGGCCTATCACCCTCAAACGAGTGGCCAAGTGGAGGTTTCAAACCGAGGTATTAAAAGGATTCTTGAACGAACTGTTGATAGAAATTCTAAGAGTTGGTCTAAAAAGTTGGATGACGCTCTTTGGGCTCACAGAACCGCATTCAAGACTCCAATTGGTATGTCGCCGTACATGATTGTCTTTGGAAAAACGTGTCATTTACCAGTGGAAGTTGAGCATAGAGCGCATTGGGCTATTAAAGAGTTAAATATGGACGAGACTCTTAGTGGAGAGAGAAGGATGGCTCAGTTAGTTGAATTGGAGGAGTTTCGACTACGAGCCTATGATTGTTCGGCAAGATACAAAGAGAAAACCAAGCTTCTCCACGATCAATTGATAAAGCCGAAGAAGTTTGAGGTAGGAGATGAGGTTCTGTTGTATGATACTCGTTTGCATCTTTTTCCGGGAAAGTTGAAGTCTCGATGGTCGGGACCTTACACAGTTGAGAGGATTTTTGACTCAGGGGCTGTAGAGATAAAGCACCCCAAGCATGGGACTTCAATCACAAATGGCCTTCGTTTGAAGAAATATGAAAAGTTGCCGTTTGATGAAGCTCTCGAAGTGGTGATTTTGGAAGATCCTAAGATAGAGGAAGCCAAGTGTTTAGTCCCGTCATGGACTCCAATGCATGACATCTTAACTTTATAACTCACCGTTCGTTTTCTTTCTACACCTCGTTTTTCCTCGCTCGTATCGGTAGTATAATCTTGAAAAAACCGATATAGTATAAGTCACTATGTCGAGCCAACGACATAAAACAAAGGCGCTCAATGGGAGGCAACCCATCATTTCCTGTGTTTTTGCTGATTTTGAACTTGTTTTGCTGTGTTTTGGTGTTGAGGATTGAATCCGGATGATCCCGAGGGGCCTTCATGCTTAAAAATCACTTTTCCTCTGTTTTTAGCCTTGTCCGGACGGACAACAATACCTATCCGTCCGGCTATATCTCTGGTTTTACATTGGCTGGGCAGGCTACTGTCCGTCCGGACACATTTTCCATCCGTCCGATAGCGTCCGATAGAAAAATGTCCGTCGGACACATTCATAACCCCTATAATCACCGATCCTTTTCACTTTCTTCTCCATTTTTCCCTCAAAACAAACGATGCGATAACCGCCTCCTCTCCACCCCAAACCACCAAATCCTCATTTCTTCACCGTTTTCATCCATTTTCGTTGCTATAATCACCTTACCACCCACTCTCTTCGATTCTCCAGCCAAAATCATCAAACAAACACTCATTTTGGAGAATCAAGGTTTTCACCTTCGTGTTGCTCCGTTACAAAAAAATCCGATTTTTGGGCTATTCGTGGATCGTTCGGGGATTCCGACTGCACCATTGCACTCCTAACACCGATCTTGGTAAGTTTCAACAAACTTTTTTGAGTTTCTTCAACTTTTTCTCGGGGTCGATTTTTCGAGTCGAGCCTCGATCGAGCTTTCACTGATTTTGTTCTTTTTCTCGTTTTGGTTGTTGCATTGTTGTTGTTGGCGGTGTTGGGTGTTGTGGGTACGTCTGCATGGTTGTTTTGGGCTGGTTTGGTTGTTGGTTTTGGTTATTTTGGATTACGGTTTGGATTGCGGTTTTGGGTTGATTGTGTTGATTGTGTTGTTTGTGGTGGATTGCTGTGGTTCAGTTGTGTGAGAATGGCTCCTAAAGTCAAGTTTACGACTGGAAAGGGTAAGGGGAAGGCTGTAGAACCTCCTCCGAAAAAGAAAAGGTTTGAGGATATTCCGGTTGATTCGTTGAATCAGCCCTTAGTCATAGGTGGAGACAGGGAGAGTAGACCTGTTAGAGAGGCTAGGAAAAGGCCCTTGTATGGAGATCTGGTAGATGAGACTGATGGGGATTCAGACGATGATTCTGATGATGAGGAGGTACTTTTGGTAGACCCGAGACGGGCCAAGTCTAGTACGATTGAACCGACTGCGGTTGCAAGTGGGCCTGTTGGGCAGCCTAGTGAGGTTAGGACAGCCCCGGGAGGTCAAGTGGTGACTCCCGAGAGGGTTCGAGTTTCAGATTTGAAAGCTACGGCTAGGAAGGCACCTGGGGGAGTTGTACCCTATCGAGAGAGGTTCGTTAATGATAGTGCGGAACTGGCTTTTAGGATGAGGTTTAAAGGGAGAGAGATCCTAGAAAGGGAGGTCGACATGGAAAAGGTTGAGAAGAGCTTCAGGGACAATCTGATAAAGCGGAAGTGGGTTGATTTTGTCAAGATACCGGACTTCAATTTGAGGAAACCGAATTACACGTTGGCCCGGAGTTTTGGCCAATTTGAGTGAGGTGGACTGAGACACGGGTGTAGTTCGAGTTAGAAATGTGGATGTGCCCTTCACCCCGAGACTATTTCTCTGCTTTTACAAGGCTCCGATTGTCGCTATGGATTACCTAGATGTTATAAAAGAGAAGCAAGACAAGGGAGAGGATCCGTTTGAGGAGCTTCGGTTAGCAATCAGCCCTGCGATTCCTTGGTCCACGAGACCCCATGGGGCCACTAATGTCCGGTATATGCTTAAGACGACTAATTTTTCTCGGGACTGGAAGGTTAAGGCTCGGTTTGTACAGAATCGCCTACTCCCAAAGGATAATTTTCACAAGTTCATCATGATAGATTTGGCGATCTTTGTATGCACTTTACACTTTGAGATACCGATTGATGTTGGCCGGGTTTATACGGAGAGCTTACGTAACTCGAGAGATCAACGTCTGGCTCATGTGTATTCATCTGTTGAATGGGTTGTGTTTGCGAGCCGGGGTGAAGGAGTACGACGAGGATGAACGTTATCTGAAGAAGCCCGTTTCCTTGAGTCCTCAGCACGAGTCAGGCCCGGGGAAGTTACCTGTCGAGGGTGAAAGTGAGCCAGTAGAGCCAAGGGTTCAGGGTCCGGTTACCGAGCCAGTAGCGGAGACTGCATCTGGTTTTATTCCTACCATCCCCATCGCTGCTCGAAATCGTTATTTGTTGATGGATGGGGTGCGTCAGATGTTAGACCGACAGAGGGTGCAGATGAACACAGTTATTCAGGGTTTGCAGGCACTTGGGACACTTGTACCGGCTATGCCGGAGCTTCCTCTAGACACACGATCTTACGAGTTTGCACCGGTTCTCGAGGAGGCCATAGCGATTTGTCTCGAGGAGGATGCGGTTGAGACAGCTTTTAGAGCTGCTGCTTCTGCTCCAGTGGATGAGGCTGGCCCTCTCGATCGCTCCCACTCCGACATCTCGAGCCACTCTGGCTGACTTCTTGAGCCTCCTCCTACTACGCTCTACAGATCTTTGCGCAGCACGCACCACACTACATCCGAGGATCGACGCAGCGCGTAGAGTTTATGTTGTTCCTTTTGCGCGTTCTCTCAGATTGTCACCCCTGCTTTTATTGGACATGTCCCCTATCTTTCTAGTTTTCTTTGAGATGACTTTGTTGCTACTTTTTCACCTTTTCATACTTTCTGTGACTTTTCTTGGATTTGTGGATTGGTTGCTATTGTATGTTTGAATCATATTTGACTATCTTTGTGACATACTTGTTCAAGTTTTCTGACGTGATGAGGTCGTTCTTTTTATTATCCCCGGAATCCCCTATATTTTATGTTTTGGCACGCGGACCATGTCCCGTGCATGTATTTCTTGGATGTTTTCAATGATTAGGGTTTCGGGATGGACTCCTTTCACGACCGTTACGGGACTTGATCGCGCCGCTTTGCCGGGCTCATAAGCTAAGTCTTTCTTTTTCCTTCTCGTTCACACACCGAGGACGGTGCTTCACTTAAACATGGAGGGGAGATGACTTAGCTTATTCGCTTGTTCTTAAAAGTATTATGCCGTGATGTGATAAACTTGGTTTTTACTCGTTTCCGAGTCGATTTTTAGGCCGTTTTTCAAATTTTTCCAAGATTTTAACACCACATTACATGCATGTTTTTCACAATTGAGTGGTGAAAGGTCTTTAGTTTTGTGAATGTTTCACAGTGAGTCTATATTGTCATGATACGGAACACTTTTTAGTACACGTTTGACGTACGATTATGCTTATCACGATTACTTTACACACTGTACCCCTAGTTTTAGGCGAAATAGAAGGATTGGCCTTGGTAGAACACGGGCCGGATGACGCTTTTGGCGTTCTTTTTACCCTACTTTAGCCAAATAAGCCTGAGCCGAATGTTTGACCTTCAGAGCCCCTCTCGGCCTTGATAGAATGGTCTCACCACCATTCGCATTATTAGCCGCTTCGTTACTTAGTCGAAACCTACCCTTGAGCCTTATTTTGGTCACATTCCCTTCATTTGACCCTACGAGTGGACTTAGTCTCTTGTTAAACCACACTTGCCAAGGCAAGTGTGGGGGGAGATGTTGTTTTGGTTGGAGTTGGTGTTTTAAATTTGTGTAAGAAGAGGAGGAGCTCGGGTGATCTTTTTTATAAGGCCTTTGGTTCAAAGAAGAAAAGAAAGAAAAGTTGAAAAAGAAAAAGAATGCAAAAAGAAAAATGAAAAAAAAAGTGAAAAGAAAAGAAAAAGAAGTGAAATAAAAGTTTGAATAAAGTGAATAAGTGCTGAGTCAAAGAAAGCCTTGTGTGGACGTGTATTGTTTGTCCATATAATGTTGAGTTCGGAAGTTGTTTTGATTTGTTTGATGATCGGAGGAGTTTGGTGTTGATTTGTATGGTTGCAAGGAGGAGATACACGTGTTTGGATTATGTTCACTCGTACTTCTTTTCTCCAGTTTCCCAAATTACCTTTTTCGATTAACCAAATTTACCCTAGCTTAACGTTATAACCATTCAAGTCCTGCTGGACCGTGTTTAACCTTGGTTAGTCCCGATTAGTGGAGATTCTAGGAAGGGCATGATTGTGTAAAGTCATTTGTCCGGTATTCCAAGCCCGAAATCGTATTAAGCATAAGTCGTCGTCATTCAACACACACTCACTCCGTGTCATGATCCAGTAGAGTCAAAGTAATGCATTCACTTAACTAAGTTCTTTTCACCTCGATATTTTGAAATGCATGCATGTACCGTAAAGTTGATTCCATGGTATTGTTTGAACGCCTAATTTACTCGAGGACGAGTAAAGGCTAAGTGTGGGGTGGTGATGGGAACCAACTTTACATACATTTCATGCTGATTCAAATTTACACGATTATCACATTTCGCATGTTTCTCGTGAGTTTAGACCTATCTTGAGTATTAAATGAGGATTTATTGCACGGTGAGTGATCGCGGTTTTCCGTAAACTCGACCTTATTTTAGCATTTTATACTCGTTTCTCCCGAGCACCCGTAGTTTGTGGGGTTATGCGTTTGTTTGTTGTTTTCATATGGATGCAGGACTAGGGTGTCTCGAGAGATCCAGAAGAGAAGTATGAGTTTGGGCGTGTCCGAGGCTAAACACGGAGGTTGGAGGTGAAAAAGTGAAGATTTGGGCTGCAAAATGGCTGTCCGGACGGACAAGTTGTTGTGTCCGGACGGCTAACTCACTGGTTTTGGAAGATTTTTTGATTAAGAACCCATCCGGACGGACAGAGGAAGCATCCGGACGGACATATATGCATCCGTCCGGACACCTGGAGAATCAAGAACAGTCCGGCCGGACATTGAGGACATCCGGACGGACGATGTTTTTTTCTATATAAGGTCGCTCATTTTCTCACAAAGCAATGACGAGGAGTAGAAGAAGGGGCGATAATATTAAATAGTTTTGGAGATTTTGGGCGATTTTCTTCATCTTTTAGAGTTAGATCAAGTGTTATATATCATTAGAATCCTCTTTCAATCCTCTCTTTGATCTACTAACTTTTAGCTTCGATCGTAACTTTTCACTTGGCAAAAATTCGATCTTTTGTAAGCACATTTGGTACCTTCTCCAAGTTGAATAAAGTAAGTATGTTCTTTTGTTATTCTATTGTTGTTGTGATGTTTTTCTTCCGTTTTTATTGCTTAGATTCGATTATGAGTAGCTAGATTCCTTGTATGGTTGAACTATGTGAAGGCGGGTGAAACGCCGTTAGATCGATGAACCGGGAGGTAGTGTAGTGCGTAAATAAACGTTCTAATTAATAATCCATATCTCAAACTTGTTTGAATCGCTTTTGAGCTAGATTGATCACCTAGTTCACCATTGCACACACTCAGCTTATAAATGTATGTTGCGGCGACGTGTGGGAACGGGTTTCGAGACCGTAGAAGTTTTGAGCTTGAAAGGTAGCTTGACACCTACCCGTGTACTAGATTGACGCCCTAGTCATCAAGTCCAATTCCAATACGGGGTTTGTTCTATGAGTTATCGTTAGACGGCAGGGTAGAGTAAGGCACATTCCCGGGGCAATCTTTCTGAGGGTAAAGTAATCCGCTGAAACGTAGTTCGGCCATACCTCTTTTAATTGTTAGAATTCAGAGTAGTGTAATCCTTCTTTATACAATAGTATAACTTCATATCTATCTGCTTTGACTGAATCGAGCACTAAGTCAACTGTGGTATTCAAAACCAATCTCTGTGGGTTCGACCTCGGACTCCTCAAGCACTATCCTGCAATCGACCCGGTCCACTGCCGGTTAGAAAGTAGATTTTGCTAAGGTTTCGAGTTTTTACTTGATCGACCGGACCTAGAAAATCCGCTTATCAGGTACCTGAACATTCTTTTCACAGCTTTCCAGTGTTCCTTTCCAGGTTGAGCCATAAACCTGCTGACAACACTGACTGCCTGAGCCAGATCAGGCCTAATGCAAACCATGGCATACATCAGACTGCCAACTACACTAGCATAGGGAACTCTTGACATATATTCCTTCTCTTCAGCTGACTGTGAATCACACGTTTGATGCTAAGGGAGTATCTATTGGCTTTGCAGCTGACATACCATACTTGTCCAAAATCTTCATTATATAGCCCTGCTGAGACAAAAACAGTTTCTTCTGACTTCTATCTCTTCAGATATTCATCCCTAAGATTTTCTTGGCTGCACCCAAATCTTTCATTTCAAATTCAGCACTGAGAAGGTCTTTCAGATTCTGAATATCAGACTTCTTTCTTCCAGCTATCAGCATATCATCCACATAAAGAACAAGATAAATGTATGATCCATCTTTCAGCTAACTATTGTAGACACAACAATCATAAGGACTTCTGCTATAACCCAACTGGATCATGTAACTATCAAACCTTTTATACCACTGTTTAGGAGCCTGCTTCAATCCATACAAGGAATTTTTCAGCTTACAAACAAATGCTTCTTTACCAAGAACTTGAAATCCCTTTGGCTGAGACATGTATATCTCTTGTCTAACTCACCATGTAGAAAATCTGTCTTCACATCTAATTGCTCAAGTTCAAGGTCTTGTTGTGCCACCATTGCTAGTAACACTCTGATTGAAGTATGTCTGACTACTGGTGAGAATATATCATCAAAGTCCACCCCTTCTATCTGACTGAACCCTCTAGCAACGAAACGTGCCTTATACTTGACTTATTCTGCCTCAGTCATTCATTCTTTTTTCTTGAAGATTCATTTGCATGTAACAACTCTCCTATCAGCTGGGTGTTTAACAAGATCCCAAGTCTGATTCTTCAGTAATAAATCTATTTCATCTCCCATGGCAGCAAGCCATTGAGGTGACTCAGAACATGTCACTGCTTCCCTGTAAGTAGAAGGTTCAAAACCATCCACCTCTTCGCAACTTGAAGTGCATATCCACCAAATCATCAAACCCATACCTTCCGGGAGGTATCCCAACATTGATCTTGTAGCTCTGGCGACAAATATACTTTGTCGACCAATATCGCTTTGACGCTCAATCGACTTCTGCTCACCGGGATCGGCTTGGATTCAGATCTAGTTCAGTAACTATATCAGATGAAAAATGACTTTGTTCAGCTGAGTGTTGCATCTCAGCTGACTCCACCTGAAGCTCCACCTTATCGCGCTTTTCTCGGCCAAAGACTGGTTTCGATTTAAAGAATCCTCCCCACTGATGAGCTGATCATAGAATTTCATCGAAAACAATATCTCTACTGAGAATAACTCTGTTCTCTGCTGATGAGAAGATTCTATAACCTTTCACTCCATCACCATACCCTACAAACACTCATTTCTTGGCCCTTGGTTCCAGTTTCCTTTCACTGACATGATGGTAAATTGTGCTTCCAAATACCCTTAGAACTTAGTAATCAGCAGGCTTTTCTAACCACATTTCAACTGGTGTCTTGAAATTGATCCCTGTGTTGATTAAGTAACAAGCTGTGCTTACAACTTCTGCCCAAAATCTTCTTGACAAACCAGCATTAGAGAGCATACATCTTGCCCTCTCCAGAAGAGTTTGATTCATTATCTCAGTTACACCATTTTTCTGAGGTGTATTCCTTACAAAGGTGATGTCCGACAATACCTCGGCTTTGCAAAATGTATCAAACTCGCTTCAACAATTTCGCACCATTATCTCAGCACGAAGCCTCTTGATCTTCTTTCCCAACTGATTTTCAACTAGAGCTTTCCACAGCTTGAAGTTATTAAATGCATCACTCTTGTGTTTCATCATTACCACCCAAGTCATCCTTGAATAGTCATCTATGAATGACATAAAATATTTGTGACCACCCAATGACTCCACCTTTGAAGGCCCCAACAATCGTAATGAATGTAATCAAGTGATGACTTTGTGTTGTGTATTAACTTACCTCTCTCAAGCTTCCCAAACACACAAAGGCCCACAAAATTCCAGTTCTTTACCTTACATCCTCCAAGAAGATTATTCTTAGAAAGAATCAGATCCTTTTTTCACCTATGTGACCCAGTCTCATATGCCACAATTTTGTAAGTCAGGATCGATGAATTTCAAAGAGATGCTACAAAGAAGAAACCTGCATACAACCGATCCTTGCAAAATATACAAGGTTCCCATTTTACTCCTCTCCGAGAACTCGAATCTGAAGCCAGAGACACTTAGTTTTCCACATTCACCCTAAAATTGATTCCCTTGTCAGCCTAAAAGACCGAGAGATACCAAGTTCTAGGTCATCTCAGTGGAATATGTCTAACTTCACTCAATGTACATAATTTACCATCATATGTCCTCAATCGAATCGAGCCAATCCTAACTATCTTGCACACTTGTTGTTTGCCATAGCTATATGACCACCATCTATCTTGAGAACCACTCTGGTGGACAGATATGATAAGATGTTCCAGAGTCCGAATCCACACATCAAAGATGATGTGTCGATTCTCCAATTACTAGAACCATGTCCTCCTCTCGAATCAAATCTCATTAAAGCAATTGCATTGTAATCTGCTTCTCCTCCGCTTATTTATTTTTCTTTGGACAGCTTGGACTTCCAATGTCCCTCGCTTCACTATAGTAATTGCGCATATCTGTGGATTTAGGACCTTTGGACCCTGCCTTCTTGGATTTCTTCTTCTTAGACTATCCACGCTTCTTTCCACTACTATCTGCTGACTACCAATCCAATAGCTCGACTGTACGCGCCATCCGCTTATGTCTCGCCTCTCTCGGCATGTAAAGTCGTCCTTACATCTTCCAATGCAATCAGTATCCTTCCCAACTATGAAGGATCGCACAAAGTTCTCATAAGAGGTTGGTAGTGATACCAAAAAAATTAGAGCTGCATCTTCATCCTCAATCTTCACATCAATATTTTTGAGATCAAGTAATATTGTGTTTAACTGATCAAGATGATCTCTCTGCTGAGCCCCCTCATGCATCCTTAGGCTAAATGACCTCTCTTTTTAGCAAAGAACTTGTTGGTCAATGACTAAGTCGTATACAGTGTTTCAAGCTTTGACCATAACTTAGCAGCGGTGTCTTCCTCGGCAACTTCTGTGATAACATCATCAGATAAGCACAACATGATGGTAGAATGTGCTTTCTCCTCCGTGATCAAGCGTAATCTGCCAGACCGCATCTTCTTTACCGGATAAAAGAGTCCACAATCCTTGTTGTTTTAACAAGGCCCGCATCTTGATTTGCCAAAGATCGAATTGTTCCTCCTCAGTAAATTTATCAATATTTACGTTAATTGTCGACATATTTCTTGCTAAAGAATGACATTTGATCACAAAATCCTAGCACCGGTCACCGGTCTTGGTGAAGATCAACTCCATTCAACTCGCAAATCTCTCGTAATCTTGAACCTTACGCCCGATACTAGTTTGTTGAAAACACAAATGAAAAACTTGCACCAAGAAAGATAAAATAGATGCAATCTTCAATGTAAAAATAAGACGGAAATTGATAAAACACGAAAACAAAGAGAACACGGTGATTTAACGTGGTATCCGGCGCAGCCGACTAATCCACGGGCAGAAAGTAGATATTTTATTATGCACCGGTTACAAGGCTTTTCACACTCTTGAAAAACACACACAACATTGATAACAACAGATGGTATTTATAGACACAAATCCCTAAACCCTAGCCGCCATAGGATCTCTGTCGGATTGTCATAAATGCCCCAGATGTGGATCCCAGCTCAAACTGACTCCACCAGGTGAAAACTCACTTTTTTAGAAAACTCATTTTTCCCTTGTAATCAACAAACTCAGATGTAGAACTCAAAACTCAGTTTCCTCCAAAACTCAGTTTCAATTAACAAAACTGACTTTCAGATTAGTTCCACCAGTTTTAGAGATCAAGTCACAAAATTGACAGATTGATTGTGTATTTTCATTGTGCCTCTATCATTGATCAAGTAATAAAAACAAAAAGAATGATTCACGTTGAACGAAGAATACCAAGAAACAATTTGTAACGGTTAATGAATGCCAATAAGTGAAGAATGACTTTTGAGATGGTAACTTATGAATACATAAAGAATATTTTAAACTAATGGAATTTACATCAACATCCATTACTGCATTGTGTTGTGTGTAATGAGACAGCATAACCGCTCGTGACACAACGGATGACACAAGCTGCATTTTCATCATTGGTTATGATGAATTTATATCAATATCAATAGGTTCATCATAATTAAATATGATGTGTCATCCGTTGTGTCGAGATATTTGTGCCCGTCATCAGTGGCGGAGCTACATACACCCAGGGGGGGCAACTGCCCCCCTTGATCCGAATAAATACACTAAAATTTGTATTATGCATATAGTGTTTGCCCCCTCTCCCCTTAAATTTTTAATTGCCTTTAAAAATTTTACTGCCCCCCTTGCCCGAGATCCTGTGTCCGCCCCTGCCCGTCATTTCTTTTGTTTTATAACAATGAAAAGATATTGTTATTTATTCTAGGCCAGGGTGAGCGGTGGCCAGAGGGGTGGACTTCTACACACTTTAAACTTTTTTTCTTAAAGACCCTAGTATCCGGTACTAACTGCTTCGATTAATCTAGAGTTCGGTCCAGATCGTGCGTGCAAAGTCTCTTACTCAGAGGTAAGCATGATCAAGAACTCTTTCAACATGACGAATCAGATCGAAGAAAATCAAACCAACGATCTCCTTATGTTTTCTTAAGTTATTTACCACTTTAGTTAAGCTAGTTAGTTTGACAAGTGCAAAGTTTACCTTAGATCCGGTCCAATAAGTCAAACAAGTGTTTAAACTCTAATATACTAGTACGTCCGTTCAAAAAAAATATAGGTCATCTCAAGAGTTTTTACACATATTAAAAAAATAATTGAATGTCATAAATTTGAAGATTAAATGTCTAAAATATCCATTGACTATCATTAATGTAATAGTTTTTAAGTAATAAAAAATTGTTGCGTTGATAATAAATTAGGGGTAAGATAGATAAAATAATAATACATGTTATATTGGTAGTATATAATGACTTGTATTGTGGGACAAAATTCAAAAATTTGGAGGACTTATATTTTGGAACGGAGGTAGTACTACATCATCCAATCTTATAAAAAATGTCCACATTTTGTTTTACGCTCTCATTAAAAAAATTAATATGTTGTATTTTGAAGAGAGTTTGAGAAAGTGATAAACACTAGAGTAAACTTCAACTTAGTTTATTCATAAAATGAAAGAGGTATAAATAGTTACAATTGAGGGGAGAGACTAGCTAGCTTGGGTGGCCACTAGAGTATATAGCTATGGGCGGCAAGCATGCATGTAAAAAGTAAAAGCTATGTCTATGACATAAAGTAAACTAGAGTTTGACATATTAATTGTTTATATGTTCCACAATTAATATGTCCTTTTACAAATAAAGTGTACAAATAATGTATACGCGAAATAAATAAATATTACATAATATTTTATATGTAATATTTCTACACCCCTCCTCAAATCTGGTTGTATATGTTTATACAAACAAGTTTGCTACTCACTCACAACATAAGTGGCGGAATGGCCTTGGTGAGAATATCAAAGATTCTCGGTTTGCCGAGGAACATACTGGAGGTGAATAATCTTGGCATCAATCTTCTCCTTCGTGAAGTGTCTCACAATGTCCACATGTTTGGTTTTATCATGATGGACTGGATCCTCTCGCCATGCATAAGGTCAATTATTGTCACAAAGAGAGTGTGATAGGTTGTTTGAATAGGCACCAAGTTTAGTAAGGACCCTTTTTATCCATAGAGCTTCACAAATACCCAAAACCAGTGCCCTGAGTTCAGCTTCAGCACTGCTTCTAGAGACAGTAGGTTGTTTCTTGCTCCTCCAGATGACAAGATTTCCCATACATAAGAACAAAGAGCTTTGTAGTAGACCTTCTCGCCTACATGTGACACCAAATTTCAATCAAAGATCAGTGTAAACCTTGATAGATCTCTCACCAGCCTTGGTGAAATGTAAGCCTTGGCCAGGAGTGGACTTCAAGTACCTCAAGATCCTGCTCACAAAGATCCCAATGTTGCTCAAGAGGGCAATGCATGAACTCAAGCAACTGTGATCGACTCCATATGCAATATCGTCTTGTATGGTATAGATAAATGAGTTTCCTACAAGTCTTTGATATTGATCCTTCCTCGACAAAGAATGTCACCATGCAAAGAGGTATTACTCTGGTCTACTAGTGGATACAAAGAGTTTGCATCCCAAAGATACCGCTTTCCTTCAAAGAGTCCAAAGACATATTTCCTTTGAGAGATAGAGATACCCTGGTCATTTCTTGCAATTTCCATACCAAGAAAGTATTTAAGATAGCCCAAATCCTTGACTTGAAAAACCTTTGCCAGTAGAGTCTTCAAATTCTGGATCTCAGTAGGGTCATCACAAGTGAGGATGATACCATCCACATATACAATAAGAATAGATCTTTTCTGGCTAGTTGTCTTGATAAACATTGTGTGATCTGAGTTGCATTGATGATATCCAGCAGCTTTAACCACAGTAGTGAGTTTCCCAAACCAGGCTCTTGGGGATTTCTTTAGGCCATATAGAGATTTCCTCAATTTGCAAACCTTTCCTTGAGTGTGAGGATTGGTAAAACAATGAGGCACATTCATGTAGACTTCCTCAGTAAGGTTGCCATTGAGAAAAGCATTTTTGATATCCAATTGGTGAAGAGACCAGTCAAGTTGGACAAAGAAGAGATATCGATGATTCGACATTGTTCGGTTTTGCCACTGGTGCAAAAGTTTCTTTGTAGTCAATGCCATAAGTTTGAGTGAAACCCTTGCAACTAGTCCGGCCTTATACTTGTCAATTGTACCATCAAGATTGTATTTGATAGTAAATAACCACCTGCACCGACTCGCCTTCTTGCCTTTGGGGAGAGCCGTTAGATCCCAAGTATGATTATCCGGAGGCGCTCATTTCTGTTTTTACCGCACCTTCCACCTATCATGTTGAAGAGCTTCAATAATATTTTTGGAATGGAGTGAGAGTCCAAGTCCTGTGTAAACATGGCAAAAGCAGTGATAACGGATCATAAGATAGATAATTATGAATAGAATGATCGATGAGTGCAAGATCTCTTTCCTTCCCGATAGCAATAGTCTATCATCAATGTCGCAGCTAACGAGAGTCGAGAGGTTCTTTGAGCATCGATGAGGCTCTGGGTCGAGAGCTCTCTAGTTCAAGAGGGCTACCGAGGAACAAGAGTCTTCGTGAGTCGAAGAGGTGCCGAGGTTCATCTCGAGAATCGATGAGTTCTTTGAGGTTAAGAGTTTGCTGAGGGAACGGATTTAGGTCAATTTCAATTAGGTTTCCATCAGTCACTGCCTCAGTGGACTTGCTGTAGTAGGGAGTCCTTTCAAAGAATTTTACATCCATAGAATTGTAAAACCTTTTTCCAGAAGGAGAATAACACTTGTAACCTTTCCTGTCTTTTGCATATCCTAGGAAAATGCACTCGTGAGCTTTGGGATCAAGTTTTCTTATGTGTTGGGCATGGATATAAATAAACACAGTGCAACCAAAGATTTTTGGAGGTAATTGGGAAATAAGATGAGAAGCGAGAGTGTGTGGTCGAAAGGGTTTGGATAGGAGTTTTGAAGCCTAACACTCTCTGAAGTCTGCTGATTAAGTATGTGGCGAGTTAATATAGCTTCACCCCACATATACTTTAGAACATGTGTGGTGAACATGATTGATCTAGCCATCTCCAAAGAGTGCATGTTCTTTCTCTCAAAGAACCCCATTTTGTTGAGGTGTTTTCACACAACTACTGATATGGACAATCCCTTATTCATCAAGAAATTAATGAGGTTAGACTCATAGTATTCAAGTGCATTATCGCCTTTAAGATCTTGATCTTAGTGTCAAATTGGTAGAGATCATGTTGTAAAATTCTCGAAAAATTGTTCCAACTTCGATTTATCCTTCATTAAAAACAACCATGTGTTCCTGGTATGATCATCAATGAAAGTGACAAACCACCTTTTTCCCCGTTATACTTTTTACTCTTGAAGGTCATACATCACTATGAATTAAAGTGAAAGGTGTGGATGGCAAATAAGGTAGTTTGGTATACACAGATTTGGTAAGTTTGGCAAATTGACAAATATCACATTGAAGATCATTGATATTACATCCTTTAAATAATTCGGGAATTACAGACTTCAAATAACCAAAACTTGGATGTCCTAGTCTATAATGCCATAACATGATATTGTCTAAGGTTTGAGTGCAGTCACCGAGGCGATTCGGTGTTCACTCTGCTTTCAGCGAGGTTGACCACATACAATCTCGAAAGGTGGTTTAGCCTCTCAATCACTTCCTCGTGAAGAAGGGTCCCGGAAAGTGCACCGATTCTTATTAAAAACAACAAATCAATTCAAATCTTTTGCAAGTCTAATGACATATATGAGATTGCGATCTAATTTTGGAACAAATAGGACATCCTTTAGCACATCTTATTAGTGAGTTTAACATTTCCAAAACCTTTTGCACACGAGATAGATCCATCGCCAGCCCTTAACATTGTGAATTTGATGACATGGCATAAGGTGAGTTATGAGGTTTTTATTGCCACCATATGGGAGAGGCCCTAATCAACAATCCATGTTTCATTACTAATAGAAGAGTAGAATTTACCTCGCACTAGCCTCGAGTAGCCGTGTCAAGAGAGGGACTACCTTCTTTTTTGTTGAGTGAGGAAAGCTTTGAATGCGAAAGAACCGAGCATTCAACTTGTTATCATTCTCCTCTTCATTGACATGCCTCGCCTCGACTTTCCCTGGTAGGCTTGGAGGAGTTAGGCTTGCCATGTAGCTTCCAAAGCAGTGTCCTTGGTGTGATTTGTGCGTTTGCGGTGCTCACGTAAAAACTTTCCAGATTCTATCAAGTGGGCTTCTAGATGCCTCAAGAACCTCAAAGCAGGTAGCACTCTCAAAAGGGTGTCAAGCAGGGAGTTCAAAGAAAGATCACTTTCCTCCTGCTTTCCTTATGTTTGACCTCAGCAAACATGGATTTGAGATTGGGGAGAGGTTTTGTGGCAAGGATTCTTCCTCTAACATCATCAAGAGTAGGATTCAGTCCAGTAAGAAACTTGAATACTCTCTTTTTCTCAATAATGTCCTTATAAAGGGCAGCATCCTTAACATCATTCCAGGGGTGAGTTTCCAACATATCTAGGTGTTGCCATGCCTTTGATAGTTGGTTGAAGTATTGAGTTACAGACATATCTCCTTGTCTGTAGTTTTGAATCTGAGCTTTAAGTTCATACACTTCTGATGTATTGTCTTTCTTGGAGTAAAGATCTCTGGCATTATCCCAGATTTCCTTTGCAGTATCATACATCATAAATTTCTCACTAATTTCTTTTGTCATTGATCTTGTGAGAATGGTCATGACTTGATTATTAGTAGTGTCCCGTGCTTCAAATCCGGGGTCATCTTCAGCAGGGGCAGGTTTAGAGCCGGACAGGTATCCTATCTTACCTTGTCCAGAGATGTACATTTTCATAGATCTTGACCACAGCAAGTAGTTGTTACCATCAAGTCTATGATTTGTGTATGATGAAGATTCAGTGACCCCAGTCTGCTGAGGCAGCTGGGAGTCTACTAATGAAGATGAAACGTCAGTTAAAGTAGACATTTTTGGAATAAACAGAACTGAGTTTGCAAATGGATTTTAGAACTCGATAAGACTACGATACCATGAAGAGAGTTTGAGAAAGTGATAAACACTCAGAAAGAAACTTCAAATTAGTTTATTCATAAAATGAAAGAGGTATAAATAATTACAATTGAGGGGAGACTACTAGCTTGCTTGGCGGCCGTTGTAGTATATAGCTATGGGCGGCAAGCATGCATGTAAAAGTAAAAGCTATGTCTACATGACATAAAAGTAACTAGAGTTTGACATATTAATTGTTTATATGTACCACAATTAATATGTCCTTTTACAAATAAAGTGTACAAATAATGTATACACGAAATAAATAAATATTACATACTATTTGATATGTAATATTTCTACATATTTTAAGTACTAATGAAAATATATACCTCTATCGCATAATAAATGTTAATTTTGAAATATGAAATGAATATACAAATATTAAAAGTTAGGGTGTGAGTATTTTGGAAAAAAACGTAATATTAGGGAAAATTATGAAAAATGACAAAAATATTTTTGAAATTATCAAAAAGGACAGAAACATTTTCATTTTATAAAAAAGGACATTTCTCATTGTGTTTGGACAAAAATACCTTTTTTCTTATTTTCCCATAACTGTGGAAAAATTATGATAATTTATATATATATATATATATATATATATATATATATATATATATATAGAGAGAGAGAGAGAGAGAGAGAGAGAGAGAACAATTTTGTTTTTAAAAAAATGATTTGAGGATTATTGTCTTTGAACCTATGGTGTCTTTTTTAATAATTTTGTAAATATTTTGTCTTTTTTCATAAGTCTCCATATAATATATTGGTTTTACATGACACTTTTTATGGTGACAAATTTTTTTAATTTATTTTTAATGAGATATTTTTTTACTAAGAGCGAGGGGAGAGGGAGGAAGGGGAGCGTGGTATGTAAGTTCTTCCCAAATGGCACAATAGTTGAATGAGCATTTAATTAGATTCTTTTTCATTTGCATGCTCAGGAATACTACAATACGAAAGGAGCCATATTAAAGTAAACAAAAATGTTCCCTTCAAAAAAGAAATTTGTTAAAAGAAAAAACAAAAGATATTCCCCTAAAAGAATAAAATTAGAGAGCATGATTTTTTCAAAAGTTTGTGTTATTTGTTTATAAAGACGTGTTTTAGGATTTAATTAGACATTTAAGACACTAAAAAAGATCATTAGTTATAAGGACGGATTTTAAACAACTTTCTTATTTTACCCCTACACAATCTCCTTCATCTACAGCAAAGGAAAAAAAATCTCATTCTTCGGAGAAGAAAGAGCTCTCAGTAAGTAGCTAAGCTGCGCTCTGGCGATTGGAGCGGCTGCTTTCATCTTCTTCCTTGCTCCGGCAATTCGACATAGGGAGAAGCTTCTCCGGCTCTTTACCTTGCCCCGGCAGGCTTAGATTGTCTTCAATGATGCTGGGGTGGATTCTGATGTTCTTCGATGCTCCATACATTAACTGAAGCCCTCTTCTCTCTGAGTTTTTGAGCGGTTGAATTCTTCATTTGTCGTCCGGTGATTTGGTTGTGGTGTAGTTCTCCGTTTGATCCTCTCAATGATACCTAGGGTCGCTTGATACGGAACGGCTAAACTAATCTATGAACTTTGGCGTCTTGATTGGGAGAAGTCCTTTTTGATCGTGTTGATCATCTTCTAGGTTGCCTGGGTCGGTATGAAGCTCTTCGCTGCTCCAGCTCTCTGCTGAGCTCTCTATTCATTTGGGTTCCTTTGAGTCTGATTTCATTTTGAAATTGGGGGTTTTCTCTGTTTTTACGGATTGGGTTGCTCTTTTTCATGTTTTGAGGATTCAGATTCTGGGACAATGATACTTTGGAGGTTGTCTGCAAGTGCTCCCCTTGATTCTGTCAGGTATCTACTTTCTGTTCTTTACCTCCGTAGTTTTGGTACGCTGTTGCAATGGTTTCTGAGTTGGCTCTCCTCTGATTTCTGTTTCTGGGATAGGGTTGAAGCTAAATCAGTATTTTTTGCTGCCGTAATGTTATCATTTTTGGCCGCTCATTTGTATTATGTTGCACTTGCTGCTCCTTCTTCTATTGTTGAGGTCTTTCTGTTTTAATTGCAGCTGCTTGGTGATCAGCTTTAGCCTCTCTCTAATGATAGATTTTAAGTTGTCTATGAAATTATATGATCAGCTTAGAGAATTATTCACCCACCATCTACAATCATGTATCTTCATGTTTATTTGAGCTTATTTTTCATGCATTTTATTGAATTGCTAATTACTTCTAGAGTAGAAGTGATTGTGGCTGAAGAAGGCACATGATGAATTTGTTTTCAGTTTAGGTCAAGTTTATCTTCTTGCAAAGAAATATGGAAATGATCAATTGCATTTTCGTTACTTTTTTCAGTACTAGTGATTGTAACATGGATTGTCCTTTTTTTGTAGAAGAGAAAGCAGATAGACTTCGGTGATCAGGAAGAAAGGTCTGGTGCATGTTCAAGGAAGACTTGTGAGCGTTCTATGGATATACACGTAAAAAAAGCACGATCTTCAGTTGGTATGATGTTTTTTTTTTCTTCTTTTTATAATTGTGGGTACAATTGTTTGATTTCTATCTATTGGATTTTTAATCAAGAACCTTTACCAAGTTAAAGAGGTAAGAAGGGTGTTGTTGTTGAAAGTGTTTTTGAAGATTTTCATTGAGAGTGCATGACAATTGAATCTAATTTGCTTTTTGTTCTTTTTCATTATGAGCTTGTATTCTCTAAATTTGATGCAGTGACAAAATCAATGTATGTACAATTTGCAATGAGGCAATGATGATTGAGTGATGTTGTTTTCAAGCTGCTAATGTGATGCTTTGGTGCTGGGCATATGCTTTTATTGCATATATAAGTTGGATGTTTTTGCTGGGAGTGGTTCACAAGATTGCATATAATCTGGGAGTAGTTTTATTCTTTTTTTTTAGCTTCATTTGGGCTAGTTTTTAACAGATTGTAGTATTCTTTCTTTTGTTCCTTGGAGTTGCAGCTCCGGATATATTGCTTATTTTTTGTTGTAATGCCAATGTGTTGGTTATTGTAATTAAAATAGGTTATGTTAAACTTCTGAATATTTTGACAATTTTCATTTACTACTCTTTTTGACTTGGATACATGTAATATGTACAAAAATCATTTGGGTGTTGATGTCACTTCATATTTATATGTATATGCAGTGACATATTTCATACAGATATCACTGAATATACAATTTACAAAGTTTTTGTTTTTGCAATTTGGGTGTTGATGTCACTTCATAAAATGTTGGTGTTATTGTGTGTCATTGCATAAGGTGTCATTTCATATGAAAAGACTCCTTGTTTTGCACATATTGAGCTGCAACATGAACTGTCTGTGGTAAAAATACTTCCATTGATAAATTAGTTAGCTTAAAGCACTTTTTTATGTTCTAACATGGGTTCAAAACCTTGCCAAAGAATATCATAATGTAAAGACAAAAGTATATGATCTTTTGGTATGATTGTGAAAGGCTTTGGATGATGTTTTATTTTTTCCTTTCTTTTTTTTTAATGATCCTGACATTAACCATGGTGTGTGACGAAAGTGTCACACATAACCACACTTTAATCCGACTCGATGTTCTTATGTGTGTGCCGAATTAGATAGCAGCTCAATATGTTGTCCGTAGACACAAAGTGCAAATTATGAAAATGCCCTTCATACCTTACGATCACGGGATAGCGTCTAAAGAACACACCGCGACTTCCCAATCGAAGGAAGAGTCAAATGCAATGACTACTACCTTTCATGTGAAATAGATTCTGATCGTGTAAATTACAATCCTACCGCTTATAATGATATCCATACGATCGTATCTCGAAAGTCGATATTAACGATCGTATCTTATAATCTGGATATCAAGCTCTCTCGGAATAACACATTTACTCCCACTTTGCAAAGATTCTCGAGAGCTAGACATTCCTTATAAGAAGGCAATTTCGGATATTCTCTCTCAATCATAAGATATGCGATTCTCGGATGACCAAACATGTATACTCCGCATGCTTCAATATCATACCCAATCACTACCGCATGATCGCCCCATGGTTAGGGGAAACCTCAAAAGTGTCAAAGCATGACAATCCACACCGTGATGTCATATAGACTCCAGTCTTAAGGATAATTACACAACCGCCACATAGTATGACACTTAATGTAAGTGGAGTCACCTAACGTCACGCTTTCTAATACACGTCCACGCATATCCATGTGTTCTCTACACTTCGATAGACAAGATCTATCCCTATCTTCAATAAGATAAAGACATCCAATACGTCTTAGTCTAATCATACTATCAATGTCCCATTTGACAAGACATTTGACTAGAGACATTTAAGTATCAAACTCATTAAAGCAATTAGAGATCTCGTCAACCATAATCACTATCACGGTTTCTCTATCACAGTTTGACACTAGGGACGTTACTATATATACACAATCAATATCATGAAGATAAACAATATTTAATAACAAAGAGATAACGCCCCACTCCGGTCTCAGTAAGCGCTTAAATAAGTCATAAATGGTCCGGTCAATCGCTTAGATCGCCCTCGCTTGCTCTAAAAGGGCTAACCCGAGTTGACAAGACATTTATGTCTCACACTTGTATGGGGGTGAGCATTCTACTATTTTTCCTATGTGGGACATTACATTCTCCCTCCCCTATAGGGGACTGGCGCCCTCGCCAGGACGGCTAAGACTGTTCCCGGATCGTCCCTACCAGAGGTAACTAGATGCCATCCTTACACCGTCTTCTTGTACGGTGCAGCGTATAGTTCCGTCTGATAGTCGACTCAAATACCGCTTCAGAACGCCCGCTCCAGACATCGAGCCCTTATCCGTAAGAGAACGTTCGGCACGTATAAAATAAATTAAATTCCACTTTATACGTAAGCCTCTACTACATCATATCGAGTTAGGCAAACGGAAGCTAAAAAGACTCGGCAAACACCATAAATGCTACTAAGAAAAAAACTCAACATACTAAGGATGGAAAATGTAACATTTATTACATCGGAAGAACCCAAACGAAAACCAAACAACGTACGAGATCCTCTAAAGAAAGTACTAAAGAAATTCCCCAAAGACAACAAATCTAAAGTATAATAGTAAAAACAGAAAATAAGTGCTTCAACGTCGGCGTCCTCAAACGTCGTCATCAAAGTCCTCGTCGATCTCTGGATCAACCTGTTCATCTTCTCTCCCCCAAACACATAAATAAACATGCATTTGAAGTAAGTACATTGTACATAGTAAGTAAGTAGTTACAAATTAACTAAGGTTTACTATCAAGTTTTAATATAATGATTATCTTGGTGAGACCGACTTTCGATCTAAGGTTCACTTCATGTCCATCAACACGCCATGACTATACATTTCTAGATTAGCTTATCTCTCATACATCAAGATTCAAGGGCACTACGCATGGTGCTACTCACCACGAAGTAACTGGGTGCAACATATTGGTGGATCACACCAATAACCACGGAAGCCTATTCTGGTAGACTTCGATAGTGTACACGTTCGGTGAAGTCCCTCCATACGTAGGGTCTCAGACTTACGGGGTGGTGTTCCTCCGTACGTAGGGTCCAAAGACTTGCAGAGTTATCCACTTTCAGAACGCGCACACATCACGATATAGACTTGTGCCTTACCAAAAATGAATTGATGTTTAATCTTATTACTATGCAAGTATGTAATTATTAATGGTTATTAACTAGCCACCCAAGTGTGTTCAAGTAAGCTCCATCACCCTACTTCTCTCTCTCTCTCTTAGACCACTAGACACGGACAAGGCCTAGCAAATACACAGACATTGATGAACTCTAGTTCATCAAAACACAAGCCCTTTCATGTCCTTCCGACGGATCCGAACTTCAACTCCCTTTAAGAGTACATTCAGTGCCGAAACTAAACGAATCAGAAGCTCAATCGAGGCTTGTTCATGTTTAATTAATGTTATTAGATCAAGGAGCAACATTTAAAACTCATTACATTGCTTAAAACAACATTTTTCCCAAAACAGGGGCTAGTGCGGGCCCACCAAAAGCCGGTGCGGGCACACCGGACGACCAGAGACATTCAGGATGTCTCTGCCCAGCCAGTGTGGGTTCACTGAACCTGGTGCAGGCGCACCACCCACCTGGAACAAAACATTTTGGACCTTCTGCCCACCAGTGCGGGTGCACTGGAAGCTGGTGCGGGCACACCAGACGACCAGAAAGTCCCCAAACCCTTTTTTTTTTTGCACTTTTACGATCCTTACTCAAATGCAAACAGGTTTAACATTGAAATTACTCATAAATAGCAGAAAATTCAACCTTTACAAGACCATAACATCTTATGATTCTTAAGCAACTCGTATCGTGAATTCTAACACCAAGAACATTAACAAAATCACAACTTAAACCCTATAAGCCGTAATTAACGTGTAGGAAGACCCTCTTACCTTTTAGCAAGCAAATCCCAATCCAAAACCGTCAGAAAATCTACAACAGTTTCCATGGTTTCACCCAACACCTAATTGATCACAATCAAACTTAGATTAATTGATGATCAAAAGCCTCTAAACCAAAAAGGACTATGATTTAAACCTTTTAACCACATCAAACTTGATCAAACCATGATAGATCCATAGTTAGGGCTAAAAATCATACCTTGTAAAACTCCATATTTTTGCTATCAGAACGATCCTCCTTTCCCGCTGATTCCGAATCTCTATTCCGTTCTCAAAATTATAATAAAGTTATTACATAACCTAAAACAGACTGTAAATTACCCGACCCGGTCGGATCTAGTACAACCCGATTGGGTTTAGGACACCTTTTCAACATAAAGAACATACAAT
This sequence comes from Gentiana macrophylla, assembly GCA_026214975.1. Taxonomy (NCBI): domain Eukaryota; kingdom Viridiplantae; phylum Streptophyta; class Magnoliopsida; order Gentianales; family Gentianaceae; genus Gentiana; species Gentiana macrophylla. The sequence goes on from CM047815.1 coordinate 90,108,839, forward strand.
AGAAGTAGCAAAAGAAAGTATGTGACTTTTATTCTCTAAACAAGCAAAAGAATAGGTAGAAGCAGTTGTGGTGGCAATTTCAGGACCATTTTGACAAAGAATAGCTTGAAGAATGGGAATATTGGGTGACCAAGACGATGACGTCAAGCACTTTTTAATGTTTTATTCACTGCGAAAAGTTAGAAGGGGGAGTTCGGTTGTTCATACAATCTATATTTAACAATTCATTGCATCATAGAACTACTGGTCTGAAGATCCTTCAAGTAAATTTAGAGAGAAAGAGTTCAAAAGAAACATTATAGGCCTGACAAAGCTAAGAGATAAATAATAAATTACGAGACATGCTGGGAACATAACAAATATTGACATGTGTGAGATCAGTCACCGTGCATATGACACTCTTCATGCCTCATATAGAGTGATAAAGGCCATATCAGTATATAGGATGACATGGTCTCAACTTGATATCGGGCCTCAACCAGCAAGGTCCACCTTTAGTACAATGCAGCCCACACTTATATCATCAACCGGCATGACGCAGGTCGTCCTCTGTCCAACATGGCATAGGTCTCTTTATGTCAATCATAAGCGGCAAGATGCAAGACGTCTACGGACTACGGTCAATTATTACCGACGTCGTGCAAGTCACATATGTCAGTTATGCTCAATAAAATACAGTTCGTCCTCGACCTCAAGCAACGATTACATCCTCTTCAATGAGCGTTCCGGACTTCACGCAGACATTACTCCACGATAATAATGCTATAGTGATGGCTCTGAAATTTACATTCTGTTATATTCTGAGCCATAACTGCCCCATAATAGGATTCATTACATCAATACATAGTATACTCCATTGACCGTGAATTCAATGCATCATAGTTCACTCCCCTACAAGGGATAGCTATATAAAGGATCATCATCCCCAATTACAATGTACACATATAATACGCTTGCAATATAACATTCCCGCTTACAGTCTTAATAGAAATTCCTTTATTCATACTGACTTGAGAGTTGGAGTGCCCTCCGGAGGCAAGCACCGGAGACCCTTAACACTTTTGTATGTTTTGCACGCTCACATTTCAAATCAACTCAAAAAAGTTATTTGGATCATCACTCAGAGGGCCATTTACCCGTATATCAAATCCATTATAACCCAAACGATTTTAGGCATCGTCAAACATCATTCAATATACAATTTTTTATGGAGTAAAAAGAAAAATATGACCTATGTGTGTGACGGAAATATTATTTCCGTTACCAACCATGATGTCTTCATTTCCAAAATAAGGCATGCGTAATGCCAAATTGCTGAGATAAGTGGTAACATGATGTGTAGCACCACTATCAAGAAGACACGGAGAAGATGACGGAACACCATAATGTGCTTGAAGAGGACGCAATGTTGGATGGCTAGACCGAATGAGAAAAAGTTGTAAGTGGTTGAACCTGGCAATTTCTTTGAATGTCCTTGCACTTCACACACTGGAAGTACTCAAGTAAGGTTTTTTAGGGCGAAAACGCGAGCCTACTACACGAGAGAAAGTATTTTGTGCATGTTTCCAAGAATTGGGAATAGTAAGATGTGGAACAAACCAACACTGTGAGATGGATGTCATACGGACGAATGAGTTGTAGCAAGACCATAAAAGGCAACCGGTTGCATCTTAGACAGAAGCATCTCATAATTATATAAGTAGCTTTTCATTGAGCTCTTCAAAATCAATAGGGGTGTCATGTGCTTGAACCACCCTAGCCAACTCTTTATGGTCATCTCCCAAATTGTCCAAATAAGTTTCACAAGATCATTTGTGGATCTCCGGACTAATTCATCAGCTTTAGTTTTCAAAACATGCAGATAATTTGAGATTGTTTGAGTACCTTTTTGCATAGAATTGAGGTATTGTTTAATTTGTTTGATTTGACGTAGAGAGGGCTTTGCATAAGTATCATATAAAGCAGTCCATGGCTCAGGAGCATTTAAGATTGATCATGTTTAATCCAAATGTAGTATGACGGTTAAGATTGAGGACAAATAGTAATTCCAGGTTGCATAATCCATCCGTAGAATAGGAACACATTTATTATGCATGGAGATATGTTGGATTGATATGCATAGTTCTGAGAACTTCATCAGTTAAATAAGAAGGATAAAGTATAATTTAGAAAGTAACATATAATTGTTATAATGACTAGAATATAGGTATAATCATTTACAACCTACAATAAAATTCTATTGTTTCACCATCCTTCCTATCATACTAATTAAATTGATTCTTAGATTAATCCATCAAATGTTTAAAATATAATGATCATTGTCTCAAATGTTACTTTGTTTAAAAAGTTTTACTTTACAATTACTAAATTATATTCATAGCTAATACATAATAAACATACAAAATTATATGTAATGAAACCCACATACTATACTTTTTGCATGCATTTTATCAAAATGAGTTGTTTAGAGTAAGAATTTCACAAAAGTTGCTTAAAATTTTGTAAATGTCTACACGTTTACTAGATAATTATGATAAATATGTTCTCAATATATATTAAATACACATATTTGTAAATTCAAAGTGTTTATTATACTTAAAAGTGTGATAAATGTATCGAGAACAGGCATTTATACATCCAAAATCAAAATACTAACAAAAACAAATATAAGATCATTTTTGTATAAGAATCGCTTTTTTTTGGTTTAGTAATTGTTAATAACATATTTATATTTTATGAGGAATAAATACTTAATTAAATTATAAAAAAATTCTTAAATTTTAAAAAGTTTCATTTCACTAAAATACGTGCGAGTGCAAATGCATTTTACTAGTATAACAAACGCCCATCTAGCGAAAGAACTTGAACATCAACGAAATCGAAGATCCTCGAACTAGTGTGTCTTGCGCACACGGAACATGGAACACAGATCGCAGAACAGATAAGAATATAACCGACTTACGTAACAACACAATGATTTAATTATATTTTCAAAGCGGAAATAACTAATAAACAGAAGAAAATTTAATTAAGACAGTCTATATTGATGGAAGACCTCCTACCTCGGTGGGGTTTCTAAACACGATCCAAAACAACTACTTGACCGAATGGTTCTACAAAATTAATTTGGATCCAAAATCGACTTTTTTTTCCTGTTGTCCCTCTCCTTGGTCGAACTCGGCTAATTGAGGAGAAAAAGAAATTTTGCCGCTGATGTTGAAGAGAATAGGCGTGTGTTTTGTGATTAGGTTTTAGGACATATTTTCTTTTATAGGCGTGTGTTTTGTGATTAGGTTTTAGGAGTATAATTTTAGTCTAATGAAATGAAAAATTGTCATTTTCATTACCTCTCAAAATAGATGAAATGAAATCAACAAACATGTTGATGGTGGTAAGAGAAAGTGGGTAGGGTGGGTGGTGATGAGGGTGGGGTGAAGTATGGTAGGATGGGGTGGGTAAGGTAGGTGGGATGGGTAGGGTAAAGTAGATAGGGTAGGGTATGTATGGATGTATATGTGGTAATTAAGTTAGGGTGGTGGGGTAGGTTATGGTAGGTTAGGTAGGGATGAGTTAGGCAGGGTGGTGTGGTAGGGTATGATGGGTGGCGGGGTAAGTCTAATTAGTATGGTTCAGTAGATGCCTGAATAGGATAGGGCACGATTCGGCAAGGTAGGGAAAGTGGGGTAATGTAGAGTGGTGGGTAGGGCATGATAAGGTAGGGTAGGGTAAGGTGGTGGTTGGTGCGGCGGGGTAGGTGAGTTGAGTTATTATCTAAGACAGGTGAGGGGTAGGTTGGGGTGTTAAGGGCCGGGTGTCGTGGAGGAGAAATTTTAAAATACAACCGTTGAATGAAGTTGTACCAAATGATGTATATTACAACATTTCATTTCTAATATCTCACACTCAATAAAAATGTATCATGTGAAAAAGAGTAAAAATGAAAGATATTAATGTATATCCTTTTATACAACTTTTCATACAACCGTTCTTATAAAAATCTCTCTGTAAGTAGGGTGCAGCGGGGTAAAAAAAATGGTGGGGGCTAGTAATGTAGGCTGTAGTAAGAAGTGGTGGACCCATGATTTTGGTAAAGTGGGGCCCAATTTCCCACTAAAATATAGTAGCCAAAATTTTCTTGAAAAATTCGTAGATATATAACTAAGAAGGTTAATAAGAATGTTTTTGTCAGTTTTGATTTCAGAGAAGTATTAGCTATTTTTATTTAATACTCACAACATGTACGTGTATTTTTATACGAAAAATTGATAGACGCACACATCTCGTGACCCTTATGTATGTGTGTTAGTCTAATAGACTAATTATGTAAGTTTATGGTATATTAGAATGATGAATTAATAGACAAATTATGAAAGCTACCGCATAATATGATGAATAAAAAACAAAAAGAGATGAATATTAAGAAACTAAAATAGAGATGAATAAATAAATATAAGGATATAATAAAAGTTTTTTTTGTATAGAGACGGTATGAAAAATAACGAGATAAGAAAATGGGAGAACATAAATTATGACGAATTAATAGACATGTTATGGAAGCCTAACTGTACTGCTACTTTGTACCCAAAAAAAAAAAAATAACTGCCGCTTAATGTGATGAATTAAAAAACAAAAAGAGAGATAAATATCAAGAAACAATTTTTTATTCTTGGTTAAATAGTAAATAAATAAATATAAGGATGTAATAAAAATTTTGTGTATAGATAGCGTATGACAAATAACGAGGAAAGAAAGGAAAAAGAGAAAATATAAATTACAAACACTCGAAATGAAAACATATGACTGAGTTTTGATCTTGTGATATTGTGACTGTGAGGTCAATAATAAGGGATTTCACTAATTGAACTAAAGCGACCATTTAACAAAGAAATGTTCAAGATAATATACACACGCAGTTATTTAATATTAGATGAGTATATCGGTAATTTGACATAAAAATTTTAGTGGGGGCCATGACCCTTTGGCTCCATGAGGTCCGCCCCTGGCAATGAGGTGTGAGATGATAAAATGGTAGAGTAAGGTGGGTTGTGGATTAGTATGAGGTGGTGTGAGTTAGGTGAGGCTATGTTAGACATGGTAAGGTAAGTAAGATACGTAGGGTGTGGCGGTAAGAGCATTAGCTATGGCTCATTTTACCACATTGTGGAAAGGATGTGAAGGCTGACCAAAAAAAGTGGTGTCTATGATAGCTCAGGATAAGACAATGTGAAAGGCTAACATGTAGATGTGGTGGTGGATCTGTCCACCTCTCCTTCCACTTGTGTGCACAAAAATCTAGACACTTTAATACTCATTCCGTTATAAATTATCTCGAAGCAATTCATAAAACACGCTTTATTACTTAACGCGATTTAATCTTATGACTTTTCTGGATCTGATACTAAAAACCCCATGATACAATTAATGCAGAATTCTTTTTAACTTCCTTCCTAGTATTAAATAAGTGTAAAGTATGAAAATTTGCAATAAATACTGCTTTAGAAAATGTTCAACCTCAGTTATTCTGAAACAAATTTTTTTGATAACTGAAGGAGTAATAAAAAACAATATTAAATTGTTGTTTTTTCCAAATAAAAGAATTTAACAACATGGAGGGAAAAGAGGACCCTATTGGCTCCGTTTGGTTTCGGACTGACTGGATCCATTTGGATCCAACTTAATATTTTATTCACCCACTATCTTATTTACTATTATTTTACAATCATTTCACCATCAATAAATAAAATAATATTAATCAATTTATTTTATTCACCACCTACACTATTCAACCATTACTTTATCAATATAATATTTCTCTCACCAATCATTTCACCAATCATTTCTTCATCAACACAAACTTTAATACAACATTTCAACCTTATAATCATTACTTTACATTATTTTATTTTATTTTCTCTCTCATTTCTAAATGGATCTAAATCAATCAAAACCAAACGGAGCCTATGGTTTCTTTCGACCTATCATAAAAGAATTACCCTTGGCAAGGTGAAATTTTAAAATATAACCGTCGTAAGAAGGTTTTATCAAGTGGCATATATTATAACCACTCATTTCTAATCTCTCATACACGATAAAAGTGTATTATATGAAAAAGAATGAAAATGAGAGGCTTTAATGTATACCACTTAATATAACCTTCCTACACCATAAAATCTCTCATTCGCAAGCGGTATGGAGGGCTCAAAACTTCCGTCCAGGGCTATTATTATAATAAAATAACGAAATGACAAATTTACCCCCACATTTTCGCTTCAATTAACATCCCCACCTTTTTCTTTACAGAAAAAAAAAAACTTCCCCACCTTCCTCCACAAGACCGCCGCCTATTCACCGGGACTTAACACCTCCCCTTTCACCTTCCACCTACCTTGAATCCCCACCAAACCCATCAGATATATTGTAAGGTATTGAAGCAAAAATGCACAATATATGTATTAATTTAATCAGAAAAATAAAAGAGGAAAGGGGAAAAATAGAAGAACATATTGGAGATTTGAGACAGAGGAAGAACAACATAAATTCGTATTAATTGATTGATGATTCTTCTTGTCTTAATGTGGTGGTGTGTGCCCCCATAGATGTGCTGCTATGTGTTCCTCGAATTTCCGTCGGGAAAACAATATTCATCATCTCCTTATGCAGTAGATGAAGAAAAGGGCCGAGGGGCTAAGTAGAGGTCTCCATCTGGCTGGCCCGGTTGATTGCAGGAAAAGGACGCCGGTGGAGGGCTGCTATGGGGGCGGTCCAGGTGATGGAGTGGGGTTGTGGGCTGAAGATGTTTAAAGGAGGATGGAGAGGCCATGGAGAAGAAGGATGGGGCTGGCTGGGGACCGGAGACGGTAAAGGGAGGTGGGACCAGTGGAGGAGTTGATGTTAAAAGGTGCAGACCAATTTTTTTTTTTTAAAGGAAGAAATATTTTGAAATGATTAATATAAGGGTAATTTTGTCTCCTCACCGCATTTATTATAATGTTGCTCTGGCAAGAAGTTCTAAGCCCTGTCCATACCAGCCACCATTACCCTTGCGGCCTTGCCCTTCTCTGCTATGGTAATGCCTAATTCGTCGGAAAAGTCGACGGAAGATACATGGTGTAACATCCCGACTTTTCAGAAAAGGGGCATAAAAGTCTTTTTACGTTTTTATGCGTGTCTCGATAATTTAATGGGTTATGCTTTATTAAATGAATAGAGTCAATAAAATTGTTAAAGGATTTACTTTACGGTATTTTAAATGTGTAAACTTTTATTGAGGGCAAAACGGAAATTTAACCACCCCTTTAAATACCTCTTATAACCTAAAAATCTTCTCATTTTTCACTTCTCCAAATTTTCCTGCGGCTGAGAGAAAAAAAAAAAAAAAAAAAAAAAAAAAAAAAAGAGGAAAAAAGAAAGAGAAAACAATGGATACTTTTGGGCGTATCTGCGCGACCGTTAATCCGTTTAGAAATCCGAAAGTATTGCTTGGAATCGTGAGAAGACGAGGATCGTTTTGATACTGAGAATTTGGGTCCGATTCTCGTGTATGTGGGAGTCGAATTTCTGCTGTGAATTCATGAAAAGGATCATGAATTCATGTTCTGGAGGTTTTGGTTCGTAGTTCTTTGTTTAGAAGCTTTGATCATCAATTAATTCATGTTAATTGTGATCTTTTAGATCTTGTTTGAGGCTTGTTTAAGTGTCATGAAATTGGTTTTGGTTTGTGGCTTCAATCAAGTAAGAGGCTCTTCCTTCCGTATGTATGCTTTAGTTGTATGATGACATGATTAGATGATGTTAGAAGGTTTTATGTTATGAAAATTGTTTGTAGAAATATGTTTAAAGATTGTTGTTGTGTTTAATAGTACTTTATGAGACTTTTAGAGGTTTGTTTTGATGTTGTTTTGTTGAGTTTTTGGCTGAAAAATGTATTAAAAGCGGTCTGATTTTCATTAGGTTTTAGAAAGTTGTTTTAGCTTGTTTTGAGTACTTTTCAAGTGTACCAAGTTGGGGATCGCTTCCTAACTTTACAATGATGTTATAAAGAAGATAAATGAACATGAACAAGCCTTGATTAAGCTTCCGATGCGTTTAGTTCCGGCACCGAATGTACTCTTCAAGGGAGTTGAAGTTCGGGACCGTCGGAAGAGTATATGATTGTCTTGTGCTTTGATGAATTAGTATTCATCAATGTACGTGTAATTGCTAGCTTGAGTCTAAGAGTCTAAGAAGAGGGAGTAGGAGCTTTTTGTCCCGAATGAACCTGGGTGGCTAGCTAATCACTTAATAAACGTATTTGACTAGATAAAAGATTAAACATCATGAGAGTTTGGATATGCACAAGATAATATCGGCAATGTGAGGTTTGGCCGATAAAGTGGTGATGATCACCGCCGGATTCTAGACCCGCTTAGATAAAGTAGTGATCATTCCGCCGGACAAACTCACGCGAGATGTACATTCACCGGTCGCCTCTTTAGGGTTGGCGGACAAAGTGGAATGACTGTCTCGGGACCGCTAGAGATTTATCTCTATAGGGTTGCGTCTTTTGTCTTAGTGCATATCTCACTAAGTGTAGTGCCCGCAAAACATCTTCAGTAACAAAGATAAGTTAAGATAAAACGCTTAGTCACGAAGTGTTGATGAGCACTTAGTGAACCGTAGATCGAGTCGGTCACTTGAAAGATAACTTTAATAATGTGAATCTTAACGTTGTAAAACTTAAAGTATACAATAGTTTCTCACTCTTACTATGTACTTTGTACTTACCTCAATTGCATATGTTGTTTTGTGTGCTTTTGGGGTGAGAAGACGAACATGTTGTCCTTGAGCTCGTTGAGGAGTTCGATGATGTTTTGATGACGTTGGTGCTGATGATGCTTTCTTTTACTTTCTTTTAAAGGTTGTACTATAGTATGTTGTAGATTCTTAATTAGCATGTTGTACTTTTATTCCAAGTTTGTAAGACAAGGGTTGTATCTTTATTTTTTTACATCGTACGTTGTAAGCTTTATCTCGTTGTTGTAAGCTTTTCATTTCTACCCCTAGTCGGTTTGTATTCTATTCTAGTAGCATTTATGATTTTACCCGAGCCTTTTGGGCTTCCGTTGCTTTAATTATGATACGACGACGTAGAGGCTAGCGTATAATATTGAATTTATTTAATGTTATACGCGCCGAACGTTCTCTTCCGGATAAGGGCTCGGTATCCGGGAGCGGGGCGTTACACATGGAAAGAGAAGTACAAGTCAGAGTTTTGTGCATACGATGAATCTGCTAAAATAGTCAGCAACAATGGCACATGATAACAAATGGCCCGATTTATGATATAACAACAATTCCGCAAACGAAGGGCGGAGAGCGGCAAAGATCAATGGAGTGAGAAGGCGAGGTCGGCATCAATGGACTGAGAACGGTAAATTGCATAAATAAGATAATTAATATTAAAAAAAAATAAAAAAAAAGGGAGAGGGAGAGGGTCAGGAAGTTTACTTGATTTTCTTTACTAAATTTATCATTTTATTCTTTTTTTGGGCCTGTGTAAATAGAATAATTTTATGTGTTATTTGTTTATAAGGACGTGTTTTGAGACTTAATAGGGCACTTAGGACACACTTAAAAGATCATTAGTTATAAGGACGTAATATCACTTCTTGGACTAAATTACCCTTATATGATACAGTTGGAAAAAAGAAAAAACTGAAGAAATGTCGTTCCGTGAACAAACATCGCGTCCTCCGAAATTGAATTTCTATGGTTCTTCTTGGTTGCTATTTTCTAATCTCTTCTTTATCATCATGATTTCAGGAAAGAATTGAAATCCATTGCAACAAATGTTGGCGCAGCTGACAGCTTTATCAATGGTCGCCGTTGTGCTTGCCATCATCATAACTCATTTGCTCCGCTTTGCCATCGGCGGTTTCGCCACGATCTCTCTCGAGATCTCCTTCATTTTCTTCTCGGCGCAATTTGCTCATCGACTTCCGATTAGTATCGGACTTTAAGATCAAGCAAACTACTTTCTCGTCGTCCTCCTTAAGCTATGGATCCAAAATCCATTGCCTGCCGGTCGAATCGTCTGTGATGCTCGTAAAGCCGCTTTGTTGAAGTTCCACTATTTTTGTGTGCAATCTACATTATCTACCAAAGATAGTAGAAGTTCTTGTAAGGTGGATATGTAAATAGACATTTGTGGGATCAGTATATCACCGGGCCTTTTTTTTCCTTCCTCCTTTCTCTTTATTCATTATGTTTGATGAACATAATCGCATTATAAGTTGCTTCTCAGAGATCAAGCTTCTTCAGATCTCGCCTTCCTTTAAAGATGATGTTGGGTATTGCTACTTCTTGCTAGTTAAAACTAGTTATGACGTATGTATGTTATGATTGTTATCTGCATTCGCTAGATTGGTTTTGACCTCTTCTTCCCATTCTCCTTCTCTGCTCGCTTTTATCAAGAAATTTAGTGTATCGAGCTTCCAGAGCTTGAAGCTCTCTTTTAGTCGCTCTGAAAATGCCTATGCTTCTCCGATTCCCATGACATAGCCGCAAAAAAATGCCTATGTTGTTTCGTGTATCGAATTTTCTTGTTGTTTCTTGCACCATTCGGCCTTTTTATTGTGAATACGTAAGTCTCAATTCTTTGTTCCTCCTAAGTAATAAACACACCAACCGGCTATAAATGTCTTTTTTCTATTGTGAACTCTTTTGAACTCTTTTTGTTTTCACCAATGTAGATGACAAACACGCTTAACAAAGGAAGAAGCAACTAAATTCTTCCATTGACAAAACTCTCTTTAATATTTGCAACGCTTCACGAATGGATTGTTCATCTTCAATTGTCACTGCATTTTTTAACGTCACATGTCACTGCATTTTTACGTGTCGCTTCATCTTCACATGTCATTGCATCACGTCAATTTTTATGAAGAAAATTTCAATTTTCAGAAACTAAGTCGGAAAAATATCAATTTTTATGAAAAGCTTGGATGATGTTTTATTTTTTCCTTTCTTTTTTTTGAGGAATGATCCAGACACAACCGTTGTGACACAACGAGTGTCACATCATGTATCGACACCGTTGATCATGATGTAATAATGATCAATTAGTTTAACATGCATCACCTTGAAACAAAGAAAGCAAAGATATACGTTGATGGTGGGTTTGTGTATGATTTGGCGATTACACTGCATAAAATGCCAATGTCACTGCAGAAATTGTTGATGTCACTGCATAAAATGCCAATGTCACTGCATAAATTGCTGATGTCACTGCATAAAATGTTGATGTCACTGCATATCTGATTGCCGATGTCCTTGCATAAATTGTTGATGTCACGCATATATGATTGCCGATGTCACTACATAAAATGTTGATATCACTGCATATATGATTGCCGATGTAATTGCATAAAAAATATGAATTAAGGTGAAAGATTTATGTTGATCGTAGTTTTATATCAAAAGATATAACCATTTGAAGTCGATTTTATGAAGAAAATAAATCGATTTTATGAAATTAAGTCAGAAAAATATCAAATGTCATCACGGTGTTGTTTTATCAAATGTCATCGCATCCCGGTGATCATCGTGATCTCAATGGTCTCGCATCGCGATGTCACTGCATAAAATGTTGATGTCTCTCGCGTATATGATTGCCGATGTCACTACATAAATTGTTGATGTCATTCATATATGATTCTTGATGTCATCGCATAAAATGTTGATGTCATCGCATATCTAATTGCCGATGTCATCGCGTAAATTGTTGATGTCACGCGTATATGATTGTCGATGTCATGCGATATATGATTGCCGATGTCAATGCATCGTGGTTATTCTTTGATCGCGTGTCTTTGCATCGGGGTTGTCAATGCATCGAGGTGGTCCTTGAATCGCGATGGTTAATTAATCGGGAGTGGTCAATCGATCGGGTTGGGCAATGATGCATTGCGGTGGTCACGGAATCGCGGTGGTCAATGCATCGCGCGGTTGTCGAATCATCACGCGGTGGTCAATGAAAAAAGAAAAATAAACTTTCACCGTCCCGAAAAAAAAAAACACGCGCACACTATCAACGTCGAGGAAAAAAAAAAAAAAAAAAAAAAAAAAAACTTTCAATGTCCAGGAGGAATATTAAAAAAAAGGAAAAAAAAACTCTTGAACGTCCTCCAGAAAAAAAAAAAAAAAAAAAAAAAAAAAAAAAAAAAAAACAACAACAGCCTTTCCCTTCCCTTTTTATTTTTTTTATAATTTTTTTATTCATTAAAGTATTTGGAGCCTATCTACCTAATTTATGCCCTTATAACTAAGTGTTTGTTTGATGTCGTTTCTTTTCGCCTAATTAAGTCCAATATATCATTTTCAATAAGCGTCCTAATTTTATTACATTTAAATTTCATTCACTTCTATGATTTTATTACGTTGCATATCATTCCGCCCAACAGATATGCCATTAATTAATTAGAAGATACTGTCCTGGTTTTCCGGTTTTAACCATTTTAAAACCAAACCATTTCTTACGGTTTCAAAATTTACAAACCAAACCGAACCATAGCTAGGTAAAACCAATTTATCCTATCCGGTTTGGATCAACTTTGTTCTACGGTTTTTTCCCTGGTTTTAGTCCTCTCTTTTTTCATAGATAATTCACTGAAAGAAGCATTATCACTTGTTCAACGAATTCACGTCTTCATTCATACGACAATAATACAATATTCTCATTCTCCATTTACCATACATTATAACTCGAATGTCACTTACGTGTGTGTGTGTACACACAACATTATATTATCATATTTTTCAATTAAGATGATCATATAAAATCATATAAACTGCTTTTATTTCATCTTGTCATAGGTCCTATTAGGAGGGACATCAAACTGTGTGAGGTAGTTGATTAAAGTATTAATAGATAATAGATCGAGATATTAGTTATTTACACGTAGTGATAATTGAGGACCGAAGCGAAAAGTCGGTTCATCATGATGATCAAATTTCTCAATGATCGATTGTAAAAGTCGGTTTCATTTGTAGTCAAGATGATATAGAAGTGGTACATTTGTGGATTGGTGTGGTGCAAAAATAAAGGCCCCTTAATTTATAAAGTAATCGATATTCACACACACACACACACACACACACACACACACATATATATATATATATATATATATATATATATATATATATATATATATATATATATATATATATATATCCGGTTCCGGTTTAGTCCTGTTTTATCTTAAAACCAAAACCAAATTGTTTTTTTACTTTTTAGTTTTTACAATACAAAAAACCAACCAAAAATCATGGTTTCACATGATTTTCGGTTTGGGCCTGGTTTGGTTATTACTGGTTGGTTTGGTTTCGATTTTTTTGTTCACCCCTACCATTAATGACGGTTGCCTAATTAAGGGTATTTTTCGAGTCTTCATTTAAAAAGACTTTCATTAACCCTTTTCTTCATTTAAAAGTCTCTTCATCTAAAAACCCTTCATTTTACACACAAAATCAAACCTTTTAACCAGAATCACTCCAAATAAAAGTTCTTTAAGCGAGAATCATCACCACGCGCACTTTTTAAATAAATTTCCCTATTTTTTTTCCTCTTGTTTTTTCCCGGCAAGATCGAAAATGTTTTCGATGATCGCTTCCGGTTTCTGAGGCCGAAAGTTACACCTTCTGCAGCTTATTTCAATCGTTTTTTTCTCTTTCCCAAACCCAAAACACTTTTCTTCCCTTGTGATTCTTTCCTAACGCGCCAAACGTGCTCGACGAAATGCATCAATGACAATGTTATCAGTGGTTTTTACTAATTTCCTCTATTCATATCTGTTTTGCAATGGCCTGATTGATATGATTTTTCATTTTAGCAGGAACCAATAAAAGCCAGAATTATCTTGTGGTGCTCTAAGTACATATGCTGTTTCATTAACTCTGTTGGATCTTTATGTGCTGGATTTAGTAGGACGACCGATTTCTCGAATGTGTTACTTGGAATGATTAAAGCATCGTTTTCAGCCTTCCTGCAGAAGGCTCAGCATTCGCTGCTCTTTAATCTTGATTATCAGGTGTTTGGAGATGTTTTGAGATATTGTGCTGCTACATCAAATGTAAACTTAGGGAAGGTATGTCACTGTTTAATTATGAGGTTGGGCCATGGCTCTTGCCAGCTTGTTTTGAAGTCTGTGCTTAATATGTATGCGAAGTGTAAAGTTCTCGATGACTGCGTGGAACTTTTTTATCAAATGCCAAGTAGAGATACCGTTGTCTGGAACATTGTGTTGTCTGGTTATGCTGGTTCTCGGGTTTATGACCTTGAGGCTCTAATTCTTTTTCGTTCTATGATTGTCGCACAACAGCCTAAACCAAGCCCTATAACTCTGGCTACCATTCTTCCTGTCTGTGCACGCTACAGGAAGATGGGTGCTGGTAGGAGTGTTCATTGTTATGCCATGAAGATCGGGTTGGATTTTGATACATTGGTAGGCAATGGTTTGATATCCATGTATGCAAAATCCGGGCTTGTCTCTGATGCCCTCTCTATTTTCCATGAAATTGCTGAAAAAGATGTCGTATCGTGGAATGCTATCATTTCAGGACTTTTGGAAAGTGAACTCATTAGCGATGCATTTGAGATTTTTCAGTTGATGGTGAGATGTCAAATGATGCCTAATTATGCAACGCTTGCAAATATTTTACCCTTGTGTGCTTCCTTGAAAAATAATATTGGTTCTTATTTTGGGAAAGAGATTCACTCCTATGTGCTGAGACGGGATGCATTAAGGATAGAAATTACTGTCATGAATGCTCTCTTAATATTCTATCTGAAAAGTGGACAAACGATTGAAGCACAAAACTTATTCAGTGGGATGGAAGTCAGAGATGTCGTTACTTGGAACTCAATGGTTGCTGGATATGCCTCAAACTGTGAATGGTTGAAAGCATTGGACTTGTTTCATGAACTTGTTGGTGTTGAGATGATTGGACCAGACTCTGTAACTATTGTCAGCATTCTTCCTGTATGTGCCCACTTACGCCATCTTCATGCTGGAAGGCAGATCCATGGTTACATCATCCGTCATGCAGTCCTGCATAAAGACACAGCTGTACAAAACGCCCTTATAAGCTTTTACACGAGTTGTGGTCACACAAGTGATGCTCTGCATACTTTTCTGATCACCTCTGAGAAAGATATAATTTCGTGGAACTCCATACTGGATGCCCTGAGTGAAAATAGACCTGTCTCTCAATTTATCAGTCTCTTACATTGTATGTCAAAGGAGGGAATAAGACCCGATTCTGTAACTATCTTGGCAGTCCTTCGATTTTGCACTTCTTTGTTATCGATAGATAAGGTCAAAGAAGTACATGGTATCTCCTTAAAGCATGGTCTCTGCCTTGGGAACAATGAACCCACCATGTGGAATGGTATTCTAGATGCGTATGCAAAATGTGGGAATCTCGAGTATGCATATAAAATGTTTGAAAGTATGGCAGGAAATAAGAATGTGATCACATGCAATACAATGATATCAGGCTACATACAGCATGGTTCTCCTAGTGGTGCAGATATGATATTCCAGAGAATGTCTGAGAGGGATCTAACTACTTGGAATTTGATGGTTAAAGTATACGCTGATAACAGCTATGTTCTCCAAGCTCTTGGATTAGTTCATGAGATGCAACATTTTGGTCTAAGGCCTGACGCCATGACTATAATGAGCCTCGTTCCTGTATGTGCTCATACAACTTCAACCCGCATTCTAAGGGAGTGTCATGGGTATTCAATCAGGGGTTGTTTTGAGGATGTTCATTTGAAGGCTGCCCTTCTGGATGTATACTCCAAATGCGGAAACATAAGTTCTGCTTACAAGCTCTTCCTCTCAACAACTAAAAAGGATCTAGTTCTTTTCACAGCAATGATTGGAGGTTTGGCACGGCATGGATTGGGCAAGGACGCCATCCAGATATTCCACTATATGCTTGAGTTGGGCTTGGAGCCTGATCATGTGATTGTAACCACTGTGTTATCTGCTTGCAGTCATGCTGGTCTTGTACACGAGGGACTGGAGATATTTGATTCCTTAGAGAAGGTCCACAAGATGAAACCAAGTATGGAGCAATATGCTTGTGTGGTTGATCTTCTTGCTAGAGGAGGTAAAATAAATGATGCGTATGCATTTGTGTGCAAAATGCCTGTGAGAGCTAATGCAGATGTATGGGGGGCATTACTTGGCGCATGTAAAATCCACAATGACGTTGACATGGCATATGCTATTGCTGATCGCCTTTTTCAAATTAATTCTACCGACATTGGAAACTATGTGGCTCTGTCAAACTTATATGCTGCAAATGCTAGATGGGATGAAGTCCAGGAAATGAGACGGCTGATGAATACGAGTGAGCTTAAAAAGCCAGCTGGTTGCAGTTGGATTGAAGTGGAAAATAGAAACAGTACTTTTGTAGCCGGAGACTCTTCCCATTCTCAACAAAGTTTTATTTACGAGACATTAAACATCTTGGATAAGCAAATGAAGGATTTGCATGGATCTTTGATCAAACTTTAAACGCTAGCATTTTGTGGTGATATAAAAGAAGACATATATATAGCTGGATTGCAGACCATTACTGGAATAGAGAGCATGGAGAAGAACACGGCTAATCTTGCAGTTGTCCTCATATTATGATTCTGGTTTTACTTCTGCTTTGACAGTCTCCTTTCGCATAAATGAAGCGGACAACATAGTATGACAGGTGAAACCTGCACTTCAGAATCTTAAGCCTCTTGATCTTTCTTTAACTTGAAGAAGCTTTTCACTTTCGTTATCAACTTATTCTTTTCCGATCTTTGGGAATTGGGAGTCCACTCTCAAGCCATGTTACTATGTTAGTGAGTAGCATTCACTGATTTTTTGTTTTTCTTTATTATATTTTAGGTGACAGCCTGACAGGTACCATGGAACTCTGACGACGGTTTTTTGGTTGATGCTAGGATCTGGCAGAGTTTGGAAGAATACCTTTTTATGCACCTTCCATGCAGTTCTGACCTTTGAAAGGAAACAACTAGATTTGACTCCTCTGTCCTGAAGCTTGGGTTCTGTCTCTCTCCATGGGAATGGTACATATTCTTTATTTCTCTTTCTTGTTGTTGATTTACATCAGACCCACCCCCCTCCCCTCCCCTCTTTCATCTATACTTCCTGGGCATTTATTTGAATCCATACATTGACTGATCCAAAGATATATATGTAGAGTGTTTTGTGCATTTATAATTTTCATTTTGGGAGACGCGGTGAGTTGCACAGATGTGTATCTGAAAACCAGATATGTGTGTCTGCATCTGGACATGTGAAACCGTCCAACGCATCCAATTTTTTGCAAAAATTGCAGACCCATCAGACATGTATGACTTTGTGCTCCATCACAAATAAGATTTGAGGATGAAATGCTAAACTCTCCATTTGTAATAAAAATCAACAACCTAGTTTAATTATTTTTTCCGTCCTAACAATTTTCATTGGTTAAACAACTACAATTTGATGATTCCGTCTTTAGATTCTACTGGTTATGATCTTTTCTTTGGATTTTCTGTGTGTTTTGTATAATTTCTTTACCAGCTTCTTTCTAGTTGTTACGATTTTAATACAAATGGAGAGATAAAAATAGACAGATAGATGGACGGACGGACCGATGCATTATGTTTTTTTTTCTCTCTTGTTGTATCTTTTAGTCTATTTTCTCTTTGGGTCGTAGTACTTTTTGGCTGGTCTAGTTTGCTTCCTTTGTCTGATAAATATATTAGAGGCCATATATGTATAACCTTTTTTTGTGAACCGCAACACATCTGTGTTTTACAATGTAAATAATAAATAGATTAAAACACATGCGTTTTATTGTTACAGTAAAAGTAATACTTCTTCTCTCTGTCTTCAATTGCTGGTGTGATACCGAATTGAAGAGCGGCCATTGCAGCAGCAGCTTCCCAATAGTAATACCCCAACAACCTGAACCAGAGACATGTGAAGAGATTCCATGTGGTGTGCAAACCCAGTGGCTATGTCCAATTGAGTTTGATTGCTTCTGTGATCATGATCAATTAACTGGATTTTGTGATAATCCGTGACTACGTACGTACTTGCAGTTGCATTATTCTCTGTGCTCCGAGAAAATTTATGTTATTGGGATCGTGGAGGAGTACTTGTTACCGAGTTTTAAGATAACACAAAAACTCCGGAGCTTTTATGTGTATTTAATTTAAGCTCGGAGGATTTTTTTGTGTGTGTGTGTGTGTGTTTTATATTTCTCAATCTCTGCGATAAGTATCATTGGCAGTAGAATTTCCTGGGAGGTACGATTTATTTTTAAGTTGCTTTCACTGATATAGCATGAGGTGTGAAATGAGTTTGATACATCCCCTCTTCTTATTTATACATCTCCAATAAATGTTGTGTGGTAACTTTTCTTCCAATTATTGCACGGAGCACAATGTTTCACAAAAAGTTCGTTTAGTAATACAATATAACATTTTTTTTATATCATTGATAATTATGTGAAAAATATTAATCGATACATGTCTCACAATTATCCCTACTTTTTTTTTTTTTTTTTTTTTTTTTTGAGGAAATTATCCCTTTGTTAGTACTCCACCTGTTCATGTTTAATTGATGTATAACATTTACCCTTATTTAATACTTGGTGGAAAGTTTTTTTTTTATATATATTTTTTTAATTTAGGAAAATACTTGGTGGAAAGTTAAAAGTAACGTTGCATTAGTTTTTCTAAGCGAATTTATGATTTATTGGGATAAAAAGAGTTTTAAGAAAGATTGTTATGAAATAATATCATTGATGGATTATCTATTATTCTCGATTGATTTAAGTAGATTTGTGATTAATTCGGATCATTGTGTTCATCAGAATGTCTACTATAAATACCCCTTATATCATTGGAATAAGACACAAGCAATTTTCCTTCTTCTATACTTGCATTTCCTCTTGTTCTTCCTCCATTATCTTCTTAGTTTTATAACACGTTATCAAAGACGAGTCTCTAACCACGAGTCTCATTCAACGTAAATTGACAAACACAATTTCACCGATTCACAAACTTCTTGTTCATCTTGTCATCACCAACCTCACTAATTCGCCGGCGATCAATGGTGCATCATCACGGAGGTGGATCTGTCCCGCAATATGATATTCAGTACAGGATCTGAGGGTGAACCACAAAAGATAATCAATCGTCAATATATGTGGCAGGCATATATAATAATCAAAGGGGAAGTATTCTTTTTGAATCTTTAAGATCTATATATTACTTAGAATATGAAACGTCATAAAAGATCCACTTGTGCACACCGAGCCTCTGCTCAATTCATAGTTTCATTAGCTCTATTCTATTTTTATGCAATATAATTTATACACTTTTGTTCAACCTTTATTTGATCTTTTTGGAACAACAGGATGTATGAATATAAATCAAAAGTTTTCGGGAAGCGATTTAACTAATTAATTTTGATGAGGAGCTGGTGCAGTTTAATACATGATTCTGATTGAAAAACAGAACTATGGAAATCGTGTAATTCTTTTGCCTTGTCTAAAATTTTATATTATTTTTCACTGACGTCATTTATATTGGACAGATGCATTATATCACCAGGAGAAAGATGATATGGTTGAAACAAAATTGTTAGTTTAATCGGTGTGAAAAAAAAAAAAAAAAAAAGAGAGAAGAATGATCCAAGAAAGAAAGGAGAAAGGGAGAGAAGATTGATCCAAGAAAGAAATAAATATTAAGGTAAAATTTTGCTTGTTTAATTTATTTTGTAATGATTAAAATATTACCATACAATTCCATATTCTATATGAGATGGATACAATTTAATTTTACCTAACGCAATAGCGTCTTGTCTCTTTGACAATTTTGAAAAAACTTGATTATTTGGAGATGATCAATACATTGAACGAGCATATAATGGACACGAAGTTCATTTAAATATGTAAAGCTCGTAAAAGTGAATATAAAATTCACAAAAGTTGACATGTCGAGAATTGACGAAAGTGGACATGAAATTCACATAAATGAGTGAATTTGAAAAATAATGCCGACATGTCATTACATTAATAAATAAGGCCATTAAGTCCATTCAAAAGGACATGCTCCAGAGAATGATTGATCAAACGTTAATATTGCCATGTATGAATTATGGAACCGTTTGAAAAAAAAAATGTTCGACTATGATTATTTAACGGTGAAAGATCCGTATGAAGTATGGAACCGTTTGAAAAAAAAAATGTTCGACTATGATTATTTAACGGTGAAAGATCCGTATGAAGTATGGAACCGTTTGAAAAAAAAAAAAGGTTCGACTTGTACAACCATTTGAAATAATGGTTCAACCACTTGAGATTGGTCGTTTTAACGAAAGCCATACATGATTGGTTCAACCTGCGAATGCAGGATTTTAAATCGGTTAATTCAGGCATTTTTATTGCACCATGATTGAAATAATATGGTGTAAGTGATAAGCGATACGGCAAAGCAAAGAAGAATATCCCGAGAAATGTCTCAAGAGATATTCTCGATCTCATTGTACTCATATTGTTTGGTGATGAGTTGATCTCACCGCATGTCCATTGTTCGATTGAAAAAAAAAAGGATTTGTTATTGAAAATCAATATTGGTGCCACCCATTCTCTCGGAGTGAATATAATCGAATTTTGGCCACGGCATAATATTCCAATTTTGGTCATGGCCGTGGTCGCCTTGGAGGTCTTGGTAGAGGCGTGGGTCGTGGATGCGGTCGTGGAAAATATGTTTCCTTTCACAACGACAATCATGACATAGTTGAGAAAAGGCATATAATGCCATATATTAATTGAGACAAGGCCATATATTAATTAAGAGAAGGCCAATATTTTGGTATATTAATTAAGAGAAGGCCAATATTTTAGTTGATTTTGATATGCCACCGATATCACAATTTGAAGTTAGTAGGCTTCACAACATGAAGTTAGTTGGCGTATGTTGATTGTATCCTTTTGCTCGATGGTTGGTAATTCTTTTATGTTGTGGTATGTAATTCCTCTAAGTTGACGCAGTTTTGAGGTAATTTCTATTTTAGTAATAAAATGGTGATTTTTATATATGATGGGTTGGTTTTATTTATGGGCATTAAGATGAATTCTTCTTTGACTCATATAAAATACTCTCCTAGCTACATTGATAATGATATGGGTTAATGATGTAAAATGGTATTTGCATTGAAAATGATATGATATGGGTTAGTGTGTTATAATAATAATTATAGATCCAAAACTCTTTGTTTAGGATGCTCTACACTTAGTCTATTGATAAGACTTTATTCTATTTTCAATGATCGTTTTGATTTTCGCTATGGCTAAATAAAATGATTAAATGTGTTGAACTTAAAATGTATCTTTCGATGCCAATTTTAAGAGCATCTTAGTTGATACACCTTTTGCTTAAGAATAGATTTACACAGCTTTCAATTGATATTCTCAATTTGTAGAAAATCGATTTATACTAATACAATTTTCTAACCAACGGTGAAGATTTCTTCAATATACAATTCATTTCAACATATTAATTCACTAAAATATTAGAATTTGATAGACTATGACTTAATTCTTAAAAATATTTTGAATTCTCATTATTTTTGAGAAGTTGAACGCATTATTAGATCAAATCATCTTTAATACTATGTTTCATGTAATGCATGATTTATCTATTCATAATATACGATAGAAACATGCATTTAGTCGAGAAAAGTTGTCGCCATTTATTATGTAAGTGATCACATTTTGGTAATATAGTGTCTATTGACATATAATTTTTACCGACTTTTCAGCTTATCAAGATTCCTTGAGTTGTTCTAGTAATAAATCCCATATGAATTGCTTGTCTTAGGAATCATGATACATTGTGTTGTTTAATTGTGAATATTATTATTAATTTCAAAATCACTGACTTAATCATCCTAATAAGCATTGTGAGAATTGATAAAATATCTCTAAAGGAGATAATGCTTCTCCCAAATCGGAAAATATTAAAGAAATTTGTTGATACCCGCATAAGAGGATCTCTAACATTAAAATGTTGAATCCGTCACGGGTAATTGCAAATTTTCTAGATACCGATAGTGAAAAGTGTTGTCCGAGCATGAGAGGAGGAAAATCCATTATATCTCGTGACAAATATGGACATATATGAACCATGAGTTCATATATTATTCATTTACATGAAACCCACGAAGGGGTAGATTATGCACATTTTGCATATATCAAATATTTTCCGAGAAAGAGGAGAAACGAACCAAAAGTTCGTTGTCTCATTCTAGTGATTTCTCTAAATATAACGTGAATTTTTTCAACGATTCTTGAAGAATCTAAAATCACATAGTGATATATTAAACGCATGAAAGCGCAAGAGAGATATTGCTTTCAAAAATCTCATAGAATGAGATATTTAATTGAAACCACTATGTTTTATATGTGTAAATCGCATGAAGCGAATAAAAAAAAAGCATCAATGTATAGCTCGGTGCTACATGTTCGATGAAGATCGATTCTCGGCATTAGGGGAGATAAAGAAAATCTCATGTTAGAATAAAAGAATGCCGAGAAATTTTAACAAGATAAACGATCTTCCACGCATCGCTTTAATCGAATCATGCGAAAATAATCTTACTTGTAGTATTTAACAAGTAATATGCCGATGCCTATATTGAAATTAAATGAGTGATTATTTATAAATGCACCAACAAAGATGATTAAAGATATTTCGCTACGCCGAGTGCGTGTAGAAGACCGATCGGTGTTAAAGATAAAAATCCGCGGAAGAATGATCAATTTATTATTGATATTCGATCCACTCATGAAATCTCTTAAAGAGATTCGTCTTGTAGATTTAAAACCCCAAAACAAAAATTGCACGTGCATCAAATGATTAAATATTGGGGTTGGAACAACCAATCCATACATTGATAAGGAATTGGTTTATGCTAATATCGAATTAGCAATGAATTTTATGGGAGAAATTATAATAAAATATAATAGTCGCTTATTTACATATTTGCCTCTTTAATTGCTATTATTATATTTGGATCCAAAGACATAAGTCATTCGCAGAGTGCCATAAACACTCGTATTAGGTAAAAATGAAATAAGCAATTGAGGTTGAGTTTGAATTGGAAATATTTGTTTGTTAATGATCAAATATATTCTCCTATTATAGATAATATAATATTCCGCTAACTAATATATCTGGCAGTAACTTTATGTCATGACGGTATATTTACGGGTCGTTAGACATTAATATTGATATGAAAATCCTTGGTGGATTTCAGAAATGAATTAATATGACAATCGCAACATGCATATGGTTAAGGTCGTTATCATTCATGTTGAATGTAGTATGACCAGTTGAGTAGATTCCTATTGAGAAAGGAATATGTAAGTAATGCATGGTTAATGTCATAAATTTTAAGGAATTACGATGCATGATAGTGGAAATATATGCATGCAAATTTCGATTATATTACTTCCCCCATTATTTAGCTGATTACAGTGTTGATTGTGTTGCATGTGTTGCACAAGTTAGTAGTGGGAATGACGCTTATTAGCCCCTACATTCGACTATCCAATAAACTCTAAAAAGAGTGATATGCAAAGTACGCCAAGTGACAATCTCATGATTTGTTCACTAAGATTATTCTACATCGGTTTTGGATAATAAGTGTTTATAATAATGGAATGTGTACATTTGAAAGATTGTTGTCGTCGGGAAGAGCGACAACTTCAAAACTTTTGTGTGGATTTGGTCTTAAAACCAATGATTGTACTTCTTTTCCCTTTAACCAAGTTTTTCCCAAAGGGTTTTCTTAGTTAAAGGTTTTTAATGAGACGATCGGTCAGAAACATATGTAAACGATATGACATGAACTATTTACCTTGTCTAGTTTTTTCCCACTGGGTTTTTCTAGCAAAGTTAATAGTACATGACATATACGTTATGCAACTACGATCGAGACAATTAATTGAGACATTGTCTGATGAGAATGGAAATTATTTAATTGCATGAAGACAATGCATCTTGCATATCTCAATTGAAGTGAGGCTATATTAATGGAGATTAACAAAACATATTTCACCCAAGTTATTCTTTACTCATGATTTGCAAAAGAATGAGGAGATTGATGTGCAAATGATCCGGTCAACCGATAATTATTTATCAAGACAAAGGTCGATCGCAACATTTGAAAGACCATTGAAGAGCATTGGGATGCAAAGAATTGAAATATCGAAATTGACGCTTTGGTTCGGAGGGAGTAAATCAACCGTATAAATATGTACTTTTTTCCTTAACTAAGATTTTTCTCCCACCGGTTTTCTTAGTAAGGTTTTAATGAGGCATATCATATCTCATTTGTATGTTTAAATAATAGATATCCATGGGAGTGTTATGAAATAATATCATTGATGGATTATCTATTATTCCGATTGATTTAAGTAGATTTGTGATTAATTCAGATCATTGTGTTCACATTGTAATATCTACTATAAATACCCCCTTATATCATTGGAATAAGACACAAGCAATTTTCCCTTCTTCTATACTTGCATTTCCTCTTGTTCTTCCTCCATTATCTTCTTAGTTTTATAACAAAGATGATTTTTTTTTTTTTTTTTTGAAAATTAAGAAAGATGATTTAATCCTTGATCTCCCACGCCAAAAACAAAGAGGAGGGGCTCCCACTAGGGGTGGCTCCGGGCCGGGTCGGGCCGACCATGGCCGGGCCTAGGCGGCTGGCTGGCTTGGGGATCGTGCCCGGCCCTATACACGGCCGGGCGGGCCGGGCTTGGCGGGGCGGGTTATGGTGAAGCGGTGGTGTCTTATTGGGCCCGCCCCGCCCCTCAAGCGGGTTTGGGCGGGTTTTGGGCGGGTCGGGCCGGTTCCGGGTTTTTTATTTTTTTTTTATTTTTTTTTTTTTTGCAAATTTAAAACATGTTAATAACTTAAAAAAAATGATTTACGTTTTACGTTTTTTATTATAAGACATATAATACATGTATTTAATACGTTTTATTATAAGACATATAATACATGTAAACATTTACGTTTTTTATTATAAGACAATATAATAAATGATAATAAACATAAATATATAATATTATCAAAAGATCATATTTTTATTAATCGTAAATAAAAATTACATTTATATAATACATTATTACAAGTTTACAACTATTGTTTACATAAAAAAGTACATTATTACAATAAATTATATTATTACAACTTTACAACTATTGTTTACATAAAAAATTACATTATTACAACACAAAAAAATATAAATAAATGGGCTTGGACCCGATTATTATAATAATAAAAATTATTCCTCAATTCCATTGGATTTTGGTAGTAACTAGTAAGTAGTAAGTGCTAAGTATAACGGGGGTAGAATTGGGTTTTGGCATTTGGGTAGTAAATATGTGGAGGTAATAGGTATGATGATTGAGTTTTTGGTAGTAAGTAACTAGTATGTAAGTATGTTGGAGACTTGCGGGGGTAGTAATTTAGTATATTTGAGTTTTGGCTCTTTTGGGTAGTAACTACTAACTAGTAAGTATGTAACTATGTTGGAGTGGAGGTGGAGGTATGAATGTAATAACCAATAAGTATGTTTGGGAGTTAGAACTTGGGCCTTGGGGCTTGGGGTAATTTAATTCAATGGAATGGAGGAAGTATGATTTTGTAAATTATAATAATTAGGCCGCCACGATCTCAAAAAGAATCAAAGCCCACGTAGTTCTGTGTCACTTACCTTGGTCATTGGATGGATTGGTAGATGGTTGGCTTAGTCTTCATAATAATCATTCGTTGATGGAGATCCTGATCCGGATGTTGTGTATTCTAACCACGGATCTTCTTCGTCGTTTTTATCTTCTTCGAACTCCATGTCTTGTGTCCGTCTATTGGCTCTTTCCCAATCCCTGTTGCAGACACATATCTTGACCGACTCGGCGGTCAAACTCGTCCGGTAGTCGGTGACGATTCTTCTACTGAACTAAATGCGAGACTCGGACGCAGCGAGCAGGCTGGGAATAACAAGTATATCCCTAGCTATTGCGGGTTAAAATGGGCCATGGGTCTCTTTACTACGCCAATATTGTAAAATATTAAAATTATCTTCGCCAATTATATCATCGATTGTTTAAATAATTATCAATTACGGATCTTGCGTTCGATGTTACCAAGTTGATTTACTTTTACTTTTACCTAATATACTTCCTAAGGCACCAAATCTATCGCTTTTAGGTGGGCGACCACCATTAGTACTAAGCGTCGTGGTTTCTCTCAAAGATAATATATATCATATAATTTAACTAAAATATTATAACACTCAGTTACATAATTGTCAACGCCAAAATCATTATTTCTAAAAATGAATAATATGCAATTAATAAATCGCTTAAATTTTCTTCTAAGTCCGGGATCAAGCATAAGCGGCAATGCCATATATGTGAGGAAAAGTTTTTAAATATGCTAGCCATTTAGTCTTTATAGATTGAATGATCGCATTTAATTCATATGTTAACCAAGTACAACCACTTACAAAGCAGACATTATTTGACAACATTCTACTATAATCGAATGTACATTTGGTTCATAAACCAATGAAAAACTTTTGTTGCTTTGTGAAATTTTTCAAAAAGAGTGCAACATTTTTCAAATAAGTTGCCAAAGTTCCGAGTAATACGAGTAGTATTACCCTTGTTTATCATTTCTTCATTAAAACATGTACTAATTGCATCTTTATATTTTAAAACCTCTATAAGCATGTTGTAGGTGGAATTCCACCGAGTTTTACAATCTAATGAAAATTTACGGGCCTTAAACCGCTTTTGAGAACAATAATTTTAAATCTTCGCTAACATTGCCATCAGATCTAAACGCTTTTAAAATAGTTCGTATTGGTTCTAAAACTTCGTATATGTTTGACAAACCATCTTGGGCGCACAAATTTAAAATATGTGCACAATAACGAACATGTAAAAGTGAACCTTCAAGTAACAATGGTAAATGTTCTTTCATGTATGGTATTGATTTGTGTTTTGCGGATGCATTATCAAATGAAATTGTCAAAATTTTATTATATAATTTAAAATCTATTAACGCTTGTTTAATTCTATTAAATATATTAATAGCACCGTGAGACTCGTCAAATAGATCAAAAGCAATAATTCTTTTTTGTAAGTTATATGAGGATCGCACCAATGTGCCGTAATACAAATATAATCCTCATATTGGGAGATTTCCAACAATCACTTGTTAAGGAAACACGACCCTTATAGTTGGAAAACATTTCTATTAATTCGTTCTCATTTTTTCATATTGTTTTTTCATTGTTGTTTTAATTACTTTTCGTGAAACGGATGAATATTGTGGATTTAAAGACATTTTATTAAATTCTTCTAAAGCGCGACTTTCAAATATGATTAAATGGTTTTTCTTCAATTGCTATATAACGAGTCATGCGGTCAATCATATTTTGTCTATCAAAAGTAAAGGCATACCTCCCGGGATTTTGAGACATGTACCCCGAGTTGGGTTTGAGAGCCATGACCGCCATCTTGTATTATCCGCTTCTCATTAGCAATGTATTGTATACCATGCTCTTTTCTCGAGATGCCGAGTTTATGTTCCGTTGCCTTGACCCCGAATCCACGACAATTCTTTCGTGACTCCTTTCTTCCCGCACACTAAACAAACAGCTTTAGTTCTTTTAATATTAGGGTCATCACCTTCCTTTGTGGTAGATCATGAATTTCAAAATATTTCCAAATTAATGATTT
Source organism: Gentiana macrophylla (assembly GCA_026214975.1). NCBI lineage: Eukaryota > Viridiplantae > Streptophyta > Magnoliopsida > Gentianales > Gentianaceae > Gentiana > Gentiana macrophylla. The sequence goes on from CM047815.1 coordinate 90,136,715, forward strand.
CGATTCTTTTTATCGCTGAACTGTGGAAGAACTTGGTGTTTCCTCCAAGGGTAATTCGGCACTACCACTAGGACCACCACTACCACTACCACCACTACCGCACCGCCACCTAAAAATTAAATATGGTGATTAAAACGAATTTAAAATAAACAAAAATAAATTAAAACAAATTAAAACAAAAATAATTGATAGATACATACCAAATTGTTGAAATTGTGGCGTCGAACCGTAACTCGAATTCGAAAAATCTTGGGGAAGTGGATAAACTTGTACATCTTGTGAGTCGAATACTTGAATATCACCAAAAATTTAAATCACCCAAAGCTTGTGCAAAATTATTATCCATATTTGTAGATAGTAAAGACTAGAGAATATAAAAGAGTATAAATTTATAAATGAGTAAAGAGTATAGTATGAATATATGATAGAGTAATTTAATATTGTAGTAGTAAATTACAATTACTAGTAAACTAGTAAGTAGTAATTAATATTATATACGATAATATGAAGATAATAATATTGAGAATTTGATAATATTGAGAATGATAGAGATTTGAGAGAGAGATGTGATTTGTGAGAGAATGGATGATATAGAGGGTATTTATAGGTGTAGAAAGTGTGGGGGGAAATTCAAAATTCAAAAAGAGGGGAAAATGTAAGGGGGGAAGGGAAAAATGTAAGGGGGGGGGGGAATTCAAAATTCAAAAAGAGGGGGAAAATGTGGGGAGGGAAAATTCAAAATTCAAAAAAGGGGAAAGTCGGGCGGGCCGGGCGGGGTCGGGGCCGGGTTGCGGGCTGGGGTGCGGGCCGGGTTGCGGGCGGGCTGGCGGGTCACGGTTGGGCATACTAGGGCGGGCACGGCCCTTAAATACTTCCGGGCTTGGCGGGGGCGGGCTTGGCGGAGTTGGGGCCGGGTTGGGGCTCAAAAAAAACGGGCCGGTCCGGGCGGGTCGGGCTAGCCGGCCCAAATGCCACCCCTAGCTCCCACGCCTCAATAAATTTACGTCGCTCTTTCCGAAAAACGACTTGCCAAATAGGATTAGGTTTCGGATGAAAAAAGGTTTTGTTGGGATTTTTTATTCATCCGATCCACAAAAGCAATTAAATGCCAACAGGACAACATGATGTGAAAATTTGAAACGTAAATGCCTTATGTCCTGAAATGGCGACTTTTTTAAGAGACATGGGACGAAATTGATACAATGAAATCGTACATGAGAGTGTTTTTTAGGGGAAAGATCGGTGCCGGATAAATCCAGTTTGGTGACCGGCTGGTTTGCAAAAATGGAGGCTGGAGTGGGAGGGAATTTAGAGTTTGGGTCAAAAGATAAAGTTGTATCAAAATGTTGGATCAAACTGAACTATAGAAAAATAGTTGTGCTTTCAGTATTTTTTTGTAATTTAACGTGGTATGTGAAGTAAGAAAATAATAAATATATTCATGTGGTGCCGAAAGTAAGTTTTCGTGGTGCCGGGAGTAATGTGATGTCAGTAGTAAAACTGTGGTGTCAATAGGAACACCCTAAAAATTTGGTGAAAGAATTTTTAAATTTGGAGTTCTAGATTGAAATATATAAATGTTTAAAAAATGATGGATGAGAGAAAGTAGGTTGGTTTTTTTTTTTTTTTTTTAAAAGATAAAATGGCGCCTGCATTTATGAAAAAAAATATTTTATCGCTTTTATCACAAAAGTTTTGAAAATTTGTTAATTTCTCTAATTGATGAAATATCCTTGTCCTTTTTTTTTTTTTTTCAAACGTACCTCTCTCCTAACATACATTTAATGTTTGTATCATTTCAAATTTCAAAAGAAACATTAATTATTTTCTTAATCTTATGAAAAATATAAATTGACACATGTCTTGTAGGACGAAGATAGTAAATACCCTAGCAAGACGACTTCACAAAACAAGTTTATGATACAAATTCTGCATGCGACAACATCTGAGCATGTGAATTGGCATTTGGAAAACGAAAAAAAAAAAAGATCCTAAAGAGTGTGAGTGCAAGAGGCAACAGAAGGTTTATACGATGATAAGAACACCAACAAAAAGAACAACGTAAAATATCCTATACTATATAGAGACACAAATGAAGCACAATGCACTAGTACTGTAGTAGTAGAAGCATGCATGCATATGGGCAAGTGAACAATTTTAGCCTTGGAAGGAGAAATATGCTTAACCAAACCACGCTCTATTAGAACCTGCATCATCCTTAGTCCTTTGACAAAGTTTCATCACTCTCACAAAACACACACATTTAAAAGGTCCATGAATGCCTAACTTGTGCAACTGTGGAGGGACGAGGGAAGGGTAACAAATTGTTATATATATAATCTCCACAGGAAAAAAAAGGAGACCTTAATAATTAAGGATATAAGGCTCCAAATCTCACCCAATTCAAATTTAGTTGGCTTTGTCTTCCTAATTTTCTGGTATGCTGTCGAGACAGAAAATTTCCCAGATTGTTGTAGGAGTACGTCCAAACCTATTTTTGAAAGGCCCGTCCCTTGTATCTAATAAATTCATCCATAGTTTCTTGAGTCAAAGACAACAATCTCCAAGCATGCACTTTATAAATTAAATAGGATATTCACTACCCATAATCTTAGATGCCCACTAAAATTTACAAGACAAGATTTTGTGTACTATACCTTTAAGACTTCGAAATCCAAGACCATTCTCGTCTACCGGAAAACATAATTCTTTCCATGCTCTCCATGATCTTTTCCTCCTATCCAAGGAGACATTCCACAAAAAGTCTAAACTTGGAGTACGGCAAAATTAGGATTTTAGTCCTCTATGTTGGCCTTTTTTGGATTTTAGTCATAACTTCCATCGGTTTATCTTGTTGGACACCGGAATCATAAAAAATAACTTATATGGACGCCACATCATATGCCATGTTGGATCTACGTGGCTGTGGGTCCCATTTCTACCCCATTTACTAAAAATAAAAAATTGATGTATGAAGGATTTGAACCAGCAAACTAATAGTGAACTATCAAGCACTTTGCCATCTAAGCTACAATTTTAATGTTTATACTATGACAATATTTATTACTTATGCATAATATGGTTTCCTTTGGTTTAATTTTCCTTATTAATTTGATGTAGTTCTTTTTTATTAAAATAAAAAAAAAATACTATCTACGTCCCTAAATATAAGTGGATTTAGAATTATCCTATACATTAATAAAGTGATTAAATTTTTTTGAAACACAGTGATTAATTTTTTTAAAACACAAATGATTAAAAATATTAGACTATAATGTTTGGTTCTTAAAAAGACTATAGTGTTTGATATAAAATTTGATTATCATTAATTAATGTAATAATTATGATATTAAAAAAGTTGACCGAATATATACAAATTAATAGTAAGATAAGAAAAATTTATAATTATTACTTTTCCTGTAATGTAAGGTCGACTTACATTAATAATAATAATAATAATAAGAATAATAGGTTATAAAAAAACTATAAAAAAATAAAAAAAAACATTATGCAGGAGCTCTTATATATAAATATCATCTACAAAGAAAATTAATTTTGTAAATAAGTTTATTTAAATTAGGCACATACAATGTTGGAAGAAATGTTATTGTGAATAAGTAATTACTTGTGTCATAATATACATATTTAAGTTATAGGCTTGGATGGCAAAAGTGTTTGGTATTTTACTGTGAAGATCTTCTGTTCGAATCCTTCTTCTCTCAACTTTTAATTTTTTAGTAAATGTATGAGAAATGGGACCCATGGCCATGTAGATTCCACGGGCACCTAAAGAGAGCACCACGCGTCATCAATTTTAAAATATTCCAACGCCAAACAAGAATATCCGTGATTTCTTCTCTCAACTTTTATTTTTTAGTAAATGTATGAGAAATGGGACCCATGGCCATGTAGGATTCCACGTGGCGTACTAAGAGTTGCCCACGTCATCAATTTTAAAATATTCCGGTCTTGGTCAAGAATATCCGTGATGATAGATTAAAATCTAAAAAAAAAAAAAAAAGCCAATTTAGAGGACTATTTTCCACACCCAACTTTTTATTTTTAGTAAATGTATGAGAAATGGGACCCACAAGCCATGTAGGATTCCACGTGGCAGCCTAGTAGCAGCCACGTCATCAATTTTAAAATATTCCGGTCTTGGTCAATGAATATCCGCTGGATAGGACTAAAATCCAAAAAAAAAAAAACCAATTTAGAGGACTATTTTCCTCACCGGAGCAGGAACATGACTAAAATCCAAAATAGACCAACTTAGAGGATTAAAATCCTAATTTTGCCCTTGGAGTACCATCCCTATAGCTTTTTCTCAAATTTCTGAATTAAAGCTTGAAAGTAAGAAGCCTTTGCCCTACCAACAAAGATAGGGCATCCAAGATAGACAAGAGGAAGTGATGTGTGCCGCATATTAGGGATGATTTCCACTTTTTTAACTATACCAGAATTTGCGCTTCTCCCAATCATGAATGAGCTTTTTTGTCTGTTAATTTTTTGCCCGGTTGCCTTTTCTTAAACCTCCAAAAATTGAAATAGCTTCAATGGAGTAGATATTCTCACATTGATAAAGACTATGCGGTCATCCGCATAAAGGGAGTGTGTGACAGTAGGAAAACTCTCTACCCATACGACTTGCAGAAAGGAATCTCACTCGAGTATCATCTCATTTATTGGGATTCACATGGATCACCCGTGCAAGCTATGGGTATGATCAGGTTGAACACCACATTCAAAGACAAATCATGAAGCAGATCTTTGCAATTCAGTTATATATGTGGGGGGTTAAAGGACCATCATCATCGGGAGACCAGCGTTGAATGATCTGAGAGGGCAATTATATCACTTGGCCCACAGTGGTATGGTGTTCCCTACTTTTGAGGGAAACGACCGTGATCAAAGGTGACGTTGGAGTAGTCAGGTGCTGCTACGCCTACGCATCCATCATAAAGGAGGAGAAAATTGAGTCTGTTCAGCAAATCCTGATGGAAGATCTCCTCCAAAAACAAAGGAGCCTTTAGGATCCGGAGATCCCACGGATCGAGGGTGTGAACTTACGGCCGGAAAAACTGGAGCAGATGATCCAGATCGGATCGTGAATATTCCCCAGCGGAGAAGGAGGGCTAAAGAACTTATTTCAAGAATTTGCAGAAATATTTAGTCTCAGATATGCCCTGGATATCCCCCTTTTATGAACTTATATTAATTACACATGTGTTTGTTGTTGCTACGATATTTAAAGCTCGGTCCAAGCAGGAACAATAGGCCAGGCACCATCAGGCATTAATTATTCAACCCGCAAACGATATTAACAACATTGAAGCCCGTGATATTACAGTTAAGGTTCTTTCATAATCCTTTCGGTGATGCTCCATCTAACCTCATTTCTCATTTTTTTGGTTGCCTTGCCTCCTCTGGGTGATTGTGTGCTGTGTAGTGTAGTTGAAATATGATCCAAGGCATATAAACAGTTGCATATATAATTTTAAGGGTTATGATTAAAACTGGATCATCCTCTTAATTTACTCAACAGGTCTGGAGCCATAGCCATTTGTATTAATTATGCACCACGATATTTTTCGAGCTTTGTTACGCTTGTTTTATACTTTGATGATTTACAATTTAATTGTGATAATCTTAGGATCGAAAACCATTATTAATAGTAATTAATTAACCTCCAGCCTTGCCCTCCTAAACAAAAACAAAAACAAATTCACCTGCAGCCTTACCTCATGACCAAGCCCCTTACTTAAATTCAATAGGAACAGCTATTCCGACTAGTTAATTAGTTACCGGCCCTCTTTTTTTTCTCATTCCATTCCGTGTGGAGCAACGTACGATACTCATATTCATAATAATTCGGTATAGATCGAACAAGCCATATTTATTACATTAATAGAATTATTTAGATGAAATTTAATATTTTAATGCAAACGGGAAAGAATAACGGAATAATTTCTGGGCGGCATTCCAATATGGAGATAGTTTTCTATAAACAACAATTAATTATTATATAAGATGTTACTAATTAAAGAAAATTAGTAGAGCTATCCAATATGGACTGATCTTAGCTGGTGAAAATGTAAATGTAATGCTTCCCTATATATATCTATATATATTCATAACTAATTAGTAGGCCAGGGTAATGATATATAGCTAGTACCAGATCGAAGTTAGTCTGTTATATATTAATTATTAGCAAAAAAACAAAAGAGAGAAGATTATGGTTAGAGCTGTTTACTTCTTTCTTATCATCTTTTTCCTTGTTGCCACATTCAATACATCATCTTGCACCAAATTAGGAAGAAAAAGAAGAAGCATCCATCAACCGTTGTATATATATGAAAGAGACTACACGAAGGTTATCGAAGAATAAAGATGATGATCAAGGAAAGCTGGTGGGATCAACCTCCCCTGCTCCTACTCCGAAACCTGTGAACAGATTCCGTGTGGTGAAGATACCGACTGGCTATGTCCATTGGAATTTGATTGCTATTGTGATGAGGTTGAACCAAAAGGCTATTGTGAAAATCTCTGATATATATATATTGAGAGTTCTTGAAGTGGGGGTGTTAAATGAGATTTAAGATGCTTAATTAAAGGAGTTTCCGTTATCGTTTTCTTGATACTAGATCGCCATACAATCACTGGACGGCCTTAATATATAGATGTCGTCTAGCTTCCTATTTTGATGTAAACTTCTTCTTCTTCTTCTTCCATATTAATTCTATCCAATCACATTTTATGCGGTATTGCAAACCAATGTTCAATGTGAAGTACTGTGCTTGCAAATACAATAATATGTATATACACCGTACGCTACCAATTATATTGATTTTGTTAATTAATATGAATTTTACGATAATCGATAATATTGAAACATATATATTGCAACTAAATCTCAAACATATGTTTTGACTCGATGTAATATGATATTACTGGTACTTGAGAATTATAGCTTACACTATAAACAAGGACGGAGCCAGAAATTTGTACTCATATGGGTTGGTGAACTATTCTATGATTATCGGGTGGGCTGATTAAGATGTTGTAATGTATTATGTTGAATTATATATAAAAAAATAGTATAAATACTCTTTAAAGGGGTGGGCTTAGACCCCCCCCCCCCCCCTAAAAGAGTACAGAGCTCCGTCCTTGACTATAAAAACACACGAGCTTTACCTAAACTTGAATGATTACGAAGATCTTGGTCCAGGTGTGGGACACGTTAAAACTCTTCCTAACACGTTTGTCGTTTGAGTAGTGTTAATGTCACTATAAAATTTTCACAACATACGTAAACATAAGACTCCATTTGTTTTGGGTTGGAGTTTTTTTTAGATAAAGTGATTGAAGTAATGATTAGAAAGTTGATGAGGTAAAATAAAGTAGAATAATGATTGGTGTAGATTATGAAATGATTAGTGAAATAAAGTAGAATAATGAATAAAATAATGGTAAAAAAAGGTAATAAAGTTGATAAAGTGAAATGGTGAGAGATGATTTAATATTTTTTTATTTGTAGTTGAAGATTTGATTAGTGAAAGAATTGTAAGAAATGATTGGTGATGTGATATCAAAAAAACTCTTTTCAAAACAAACAAGGGCAACATGTTTTTATAACTTTAATAATGATGTATGTGTTATGAGGAGAATATTTATAGGATGCTCGACACGTGCATAATCCGTGACAATTACACATGTTGTCTTACATCACAATGACATCATATATATCAGAATTGCTGCGGATTCTTGAATTGAATTTAAATAGAGAGACACAGTAAATAACTTCAGATCAAGAATATGAACAGTGAGGATGTCAGGAGTAATTGATGGTACCGGGCCGGCAAGGCGACAACTGTGTCAACAGTGACAACTCTCATGTTACCGATACAATCTACAATCCCAATAGTAGCAATTACCATAAATAACAACCACAAATTCCAGAAAGTAAGCCAACACACAATCCATACAAGCAATACAACATACCCATGTTGGAAAGGTGTCCTAAACCCAATCGGGTTGGAGCGGATCCGACCGGGTCGGGTCGTTTACAGTCTATTTAATTCATGTAATAACTTTATTATGATTAATAAAAACACTTATGTTATTATATATATTGTTTATCTTCATATTATTTGTTGCATATACATAGTAACGTCCCTAGTGTCAAACTGTGATAGAGAAACAATGATAGTGATTATGGTTGATGAGGTCTCTAATCACTCTAACAAGTTTGGTACTTAAATGTCTCTAGTCTTATGTACTGTCAAATGGGACATTGATAGTACACTACAAAAAAACAGCAGTTTTGCGACGGAAGATTACCGTCGCAAACAAGGGTTATTCCGTCGCAAACCCTAGTTTGCGACGGATTTGCGACGAATTTTCTTTGTCGCATTTTTTAGTCGCAAAACCCCAGTTTTGCGACGGCTTCTGCGACGGATAATAACGTATTTTATTTTATTTTTTAATTATAATTTCCGTCGCAAAGAAATGTATAGTCCGTCGCAAATAACAAATAGCGACGGAAATATTCCGTCGCAAACATGTAAAATTGCGTCGCAAAAATGTATCATCCGTCGCAAAAAAATGTATAATCCGTCGCAACTTATTTTTATTAAATAATTTATTTATTTTTAGATCTTTTCATATCCGTCGCAAAATGAGCCTTTTCCGTCGAAAATACCATATTGCGACGGATATATTCCGTCGCAAAAAATAAAATTAAACAGAAAATTATGGCTGTTTTGCAGCAGCCGGCCAAACCACCGCCGCAAAAAGCACCTTAATTTTCCCGGTAGCATTACAATTGCTACCGCTATCAACAACAACAATATAAACGGGAATACGATATCAAAGCCGATATGTCAAAAATACGCCAAAGGAAATGTCAAAAATACGCCAAAGGGGATACGATAAGCCAAAATAAATAAAATGTATCAAAACAATGTCACCCGAGTCGGACCGGTGTACTACCTAAACCCACGCCACCTCCTCCAGGTCCATGATCGTAATGGTCATCTCAGTCGCTTTCAGACCCGGGTTGCATCCTCCGGGAGGATGCCGCTTAACACCGGGGTAATCCACGCCCATCTCGCGCTTAGTCTGTCATCCCGACGCTTCGTCTCTCTCTAGCTCCTCCAACCTCGCCTCGCCTGGTTTCTCGTGATGAGTCTGTCTGTCTCTCGCCATCTCCTCAGGTGAGACGGGTGATTACGCCTCGGAGAGTATGTCTCGCCGGATGAGTGTCGAGCAAAGAAAGAGTTCGTCCAGAGTACACGAGGCAAACACCCCATGCCAAAAACTCTCCTTCTTGTCGTGTAACCACCAGCGTAGCTTCAGAATAAAGACGCGACTCGTCGATTGCAGGGTGTCAGTCGCGGCCTCGGGCTTTCGCTTTCTTCGAGGTGAAGACGTCCCGCAAAGTATGATATAAATTTGTTAGTAACAATAATTACATGATATATATATAATGTATATATAATATTTAGAATACATAACGTACCATGATTTTCTCAAACTTCCTCGAGACGGTTGCCCGACTTCTTCTTCTTCGAACTACTCTCACCGTATCACCGATCGATAGGGGCGCCTCTATTGTCCTCCATGGCCCGAGCGAATCGATAACGCCGCGTCGCCCATAGCATGTGTCCTGTGGATCTTCCTTCCTCACCGGATCCGAAGCTCGGTTTAGCTTCTTTTCGCAGATGTTTCTGGAACGCCTATTCCGACATAAGATAAACAAGTTAGTACATACATATATATATATATATATATAAAACAAGTATTGTTAATTAAATATTGAATAATTGCTTACGGGACTCCTAATCCACTTCGAATCGACGGAGAATATCCGGGTCATCCAAAGCCGAGCACGGGGTTTGTTTGAGCCCGATACATATAATCGTGGACCCTCGTTGATAGCATACCGCTCAAAAGCTTCCCTAACCAGCGCCGTGGGCGAATCGAAGTTTGAAATGACCTCGCAACATAGTTATATATATATATGTTATATGTATAGTTATAATTATAGTTATATTTATATATAGTTATATTTATATAAACGACGCACTTAAATGCGCTCACCACCTATCCTCACGCTTCCTCCTGGTCGGCATTATGCCACGTGGTGGCAAAAGTGTTGAAACCGCCGATTATGGCGTTCTTGGCCATTTTCTTGACATAGTTGTCGGTAAACTCCGTCATATATTGAAAACAATAAGTTGTTAATATATTTGGTTAATTAAAATATAAATAAAAATACAAACAAATTAAAGCAAGATATGTATTAACTTACCATTTCCCTCGATCCAAAACTGCAATCCAAGGTCACCATTGACAATGACACCAAAATCCTCCTCGCTCATCTGGTGTATCTCATCATCCAAACTCATTGTCATGGAGGAGGAAGACGCCTCCGGGGAGGGGGAACTACCCCACCGCGTCTACCTCTACCTCTACCTCTACCTCTACCTCGACATCTATTTGACACAGTAAAATGACGCTTATACTAATATAAATGCAATTATAATAAAAGGCGTTTATACTAATTAATAATAAATTACAATGTTTAATACATTATTATTCACTATCATGACAAAATAAAATATTTAATACATTATTATTCACTATCACTACTAGAATGGAAGAGTTCTTCCTCCTCTTCATCGATGATCTAGATCATCAACCGATTCTTCTTCCTCTCCATCTTCTTGTTGAATGAAATCCTCCATCTCATCATCATCCAAGTCATTATCCCCAACATCGGAGTCAACATCGACATCAAGATCTTGGTGGACAATGTTAAGAGGATCGATAATCGGAAACATCATTGATCACTTGTTCTTGAAAACGGTTTCTCGACGGGAGCATCGATAGTCGATCTTGCCTTTGTTTTGAAAACAACCGACCATTGATCTTTGTCTTTTTCAAACTTGGATATGGAGCATAATAGACTTGCTCGACTTGATAAGCCGTAACAAATGGATCATAAGCGCCATATTTCCTACCACGATGAACTTCAACTATCTTATAATCTTTATGCACATTCATGCCCTGCTCGTAATTATCAAACCAATCACATTTGAACAATACGGCTTTGTAGACAAATCGAATGTCCATAATACACCAACTCAATGATTTCATTTAAAGTGCCATAATAGTCGGCACCTTCCGTGGAATCGACACAAACTCCGTTGTTGGATCAAGATTTACCAATATCGCTTTGCCCGGTTGAATGTCCGAAAGTTGTAGCCATTAATCGAATAACGCTTCCAAGTTTTGACTTGACGAGAAGGACCACTTGCCAAAGCTTTTAGCAAATCATCATTCAACAATGATGCTTGTTGTCCAAACCATTTGGTAAATTCATGTTCATGTTTATTCCAAATATCTCGCCGAGGTCAATTGAGGCTATTGAACACGAATAAATTGCTCGAACAATCTAAGAATGAATCATTTTGTCGCTTAATGTATATTTGTTCGTAAAAATCGTAAGCATTGTATGTATGTAGTAATGAGGTACTTACAGCTTCATACGGTTTCATGATTTCATGATTAGCCAATACGTATTTGTGCACAAAGTCATATTCTTTATTATCCAAGAACCTCGCCTCTTGCACTTCCCAGCTTGTTGTACCATTATGATCACGGAATAACTCAGTAAATCAAACGATTGTCGATACCAAGTCTCACCAACAAAGAAGATTCTTTGCTTTTGTTTCAATATGATCATCGTAATACATGTAATGTAAGTTTGAAATCTCTTCCAACAAATACGCATTGCATATTGATCCTCTACGAAAGCTTTGTTACCAATCTTTTGTTTTAAGTGATTCAAAAACCTTCGAATGGATACATCCATCGATATTGCACGGACCACCAACTCGACCTCATCATCGCAAGTGTACGGTAAATGCTCCATCGAGTTAAAAACGCCTTTGAGGCAAAATCTTCTCTAACTTGCAAATAATCTCAAAGAATGTTATCCTCTAAACGAATCACGTCTTCTATTTTTAGTGTAAAGACACACAAGTCTCGAAAGAATTGACTTATCTCGACCAATGCATTCCATTCATTTTTCGAATCAATTCTCGAAGGGCAACCGCAACAAACGTTCCATAAAAACGTGACAATCATGGCTTTTCAAACCACGTAGAATGTATTCATCATGATCTACGCACCTACTCAGTCTCAAGCATAACCGCTGTGGAATTTCAACTTGGTGACCCATTCACACAACACTTTTCTTTTACGCTTGTCAAGAACAAGTGTACAATCGGGCGCTTTTCGCAAAGCTCTTTCAAATCTTTAGCGATTTTGGACCACAAGCCTTGCCTTTAACGTCCATAACCGTGTCAATCAGTTTTCAAAGAAGTTTTTCTCAATATGCATCACATCCAGGCAATGTCGAAAAAGAATGTTTTCCAATACGGAAGATCCCAAAAATGCTTCTTTTCCACCAACCATTCTTGGAGTTTTTAAGCCGTTTCAAGTCTGAATCTGAGCCATCAATGATGCTTGGTAGGTGTTGTACAAATTCCCATACCTCCTCACCACTCAATCTACGGGTGGAGTCGCGTGTTCATACCGCTTGACTTCAAAAAACCTTTATCGGTCACGAAAAATATGGTCTTGAGGAGAAATCGCCGATGACAATCAAACCAAGTGCATTTACCACTATGTTTGAGCCGTAACGACTTGTTTCCATCACCACAATAGGGACAAGCTTTCACACCACCGTAGTCCACCCGGATAACATGCCATACGCAGAAAATCATTGATAGTCCACATTAGTGCAACCTTCATATGAAAATTCTGCTTTTGTGGATACATCGTAAGTAAACAACCCTCGCTTCCCACGGCCGCTTCAACTCCTTAATCAATGGTTGCAAATAAACATCGAGGTTTCCTTTCGATTTTTCGCCCCGGTACAAGCACCGATAAGAATATAAATCGTCTTTTCATGCACAACCAGGGCGGAAGATTGTATGGTGTAACCATGATCGCCAAACAAGAGTAGTTCTTCCCAAAATTACCAAAAGGTGCAAAACCGCCTGCAGTGCAAAGTCCTAACCGCACATTTCTAGGCTCCTTAGCAAACTCAGGGTGCATTTGGTCAAAATGCTTCCAAGCTTCAGCCACACTTGGGTGGGCCATTATACCGCTTGTCCTGGTTTTCAGCGTGCCACCTCATTTCCTTGCCTATATGTTTCGTGGCGTACAACCTTTGGAGTCTAGGTCCAATCGGGAAATAAGTCATCACTTTGTTAGGCACACGCTGACCTCTTTGCGTTCGCTTTCTGGTTTATATCGATCAAGGTCACACTTCCGACACTTGTCCAGATTCGCCCTCCTCCCAAAATAACATACACCCCAAGGACACACGTGTATTTTCTCATGGGGTAGCTCTAATGCCTTTAACAACTTTTTGGTTTGATAGAAGTTCGAGGTCATTAAGTTATTCTTCGGAAGAATATCTCCTATCAAACCGTAACCCTCACCAACGATTTGTGAGAGAGGTTGTGATCACATTTCAAAGTGAGCAACCTGAAGCGCCGCTGCAAGACGGAGACACTACTTCCATCACATACAGTTTCCTCTCTGCTTTTTTCAAGATTTCAAAAAACGATGCAACTTCAGGGTTTGGTGTCTCATTGTTCTCCTCTTGGTTAAGAAATTCTTCTCTTACGTGATCAATCCTATCACGTAATGCGTCATTAACCATGTCCTGATAAGGGTTCACATTCCGCTCTTCCGAACGCTGATCGGAATGGGAAACTCTTCACCATGACACACCCAATCATAGTGAGTTTGCGCAAAACCCATATTTAGTTAAATGTAATCTCACGTCATGTTCGATTGAAAATTTAGTGTTCTTACACTTACTACATGGACACTTCATCATTCCATTATTTGCCCGAAACGAATCTAATCGCTTGCATGTTTTATGAATTCCTCCACTCCATTCACAAATACCGGGTTAAATTTCTTGTTAGCATCCAACCTCTCGTACATCCAACTCCGTTTCTATTCTCTTCATTTTCAATCCTACACATCATATCATACAAAATATGAGACTAACAATAGTCTTTGAAGGTTGTCTCAACACTTTTGCAAACTCAGGTTTTACTCAACTTACTATGAAACTAACAACACTTTAACCTAAATTTTTAATTCATGGTCAAAGGTTCGACGTCAAAATAATTCGGAGGCTTTGCCGTATAACAAAGTACCCCAAAGATCATTTTCCAAACGGGTAGAAAAAAGCACCCTTTTCAACAAACCAATTCAACCACATACTTATCATCATTTCAATCCAAATTCAACAAACCAATTCAACCAACATCCGGTTTCTAAACTAAGCATTTTCAACCAACATCCGGCTTTGCACATACTTTAAGCATTCAACAAACCAATTCAACCAATTCAACCAACATCCGGCTTTGCACATACTTTAAGCATTTTCCTAACTTATCTAACTAATACACATAAGTAAGCATTTTCCTAACTTATAATTACAACACATATATATCTATAAATATATACTACATATGATACACTATATAAAAAATATAAAAAAAATAACTATAAAACCGGCAATCCAAGGTGCAAGGAACTACCCCTACCGCTGGCCTACCTCTACCTCTACCTCTACCTCTACTCGATATCTATTTGACACGTAAAATGACGTTTATACTAATCTAAATGCAATTATAATAAAAAGGCGCTTATACTAATTAATAATATGTGCAAGGAAAGCAAGATTTTCTGAGATCTCGTAATTACGGGGTTTGCAATAGATCCCCTAACTATTGAGATTTGCAAGAGCACCTCTAACTACACCGACGCCAAGCAATTTCTTTGTTTGCTAAGCCGAGTAACTACAACACCTTCTTCGAAACTGTAAAAAGTGCAAAGCAAGTAAGTGGACTCGCCAAAAAAAAGTTAGGTAAGTATAGCCGCACACCAAATTGCGCTTTCTTTATATGGTTGGAAAGCTCGTAATGCAAGCTACAAAACGCATATTTCAGATCTCATTTTCATCCATCACACATCACACACCATGTCAAACAAAACGCATCGATATTGAAAATCTGTTTTACAGCTTTCTGATGTGGTTTTGTGTCGAACTTTTGAGTACCCTATACTACTTGGAATGAGCTGAATTTTTGATGTGTTATATATTGCATATAGGGGTACATTTTTCATTGAGAAACCATTCTGGTTTGAGGCCTTTATAATAGTTAAAAGTTGGTCACAAACTGCTTAGTCAAAACTGTCCGGCTGGGAGCTAATTAGGCTGTGTGGTGTTTTTGAATGTCGGGTTGAAGCCCAAACGAGCTGAAAATTTAAGGGATTATAATTCAGAATATTATGAGCATTTTATCTTCTTAGACCAACTGATTTTGAGTTCGTTCTGATAGTAAGAAAGTGAGATAAACATAGGTCAAAAGTTCATCAAAAAAATAAACTTTCATCCAAAATCTAACACAAAACAATCAAAACCCCAAACCACCCATCACCAAGCACCAACCGAGCAAACATCACATAGCATCACCACAACCAACATTCAATAAGATCCTTAGTTTTTTTTTTCTCTTAAATCAGTTTCTTTTATATGCAAACATCACATAGCATCACATATATATCTATAAATCTATACTACATATGATACACTATATAAAAAATATAAAAAACGAAATAAAATATATATATACCATATATATATACATATACATATACATATACATACATACATAAAAATATACATATAATACATACATAAAATATACATATACATACATACATAAAATATACATATACATACATACATAAAAATATACATACATATATATATAAATATATATATATATACATACATATATATATATATATATAAAACTAAATAAAAAAAAATATACATACATATACAATATATATATATATATATATACATACATACATATATATATATATATAAAACGAAATAAAAAAAAAATATACACATACATATGCAAGTGGGGATGGGAGGGGGGAATCGGGTCTAGGAGAGGAGGAGGAGGGGAGGAAGAGCATACTGTGGGTGGTCACATGGCGGTGGTGGGAGGAGGTGGCGTTGCCGGAAGAGCTTTCAGCGAGGAGGTGGGGTGGGGCGGCGGGAGAGAAGAGGGAGATAAAGAAGTGAAATGAGGAAGAAAAGGGAAATGCGATCGATATCCGCCATTTTGCGACGGAAAATAATGTCCGTCGCAAAAAAAAAAACTAATTCCGTCGCAAAAACATGTGCATACTGAATAATGAAATAATTTATAAAAATTTATTAAATATTCCGTCGCAAACAATAAAAATTACGTCGCAAAAACTCCGCTTTTGCGACGGCTATTAAAGTCCGTCGCAAAGTTTATCTAAATTTAGAATAATAAAATAATTTAATAAAACTTTTATTCGATGGTCCGTCGCAAAATGATAAAAATTCCGCCGCGCAAAATTGCCCGCCAAGTGAAAAAAATCGTCCCGCCAAGTGTCCCGTCGCAAACATTAAAATATCCGTCATAACGTAAATTTGCGACGGGAAATAAGTTCCGCCGCAAAAATGCCGCCGCAAAATGCTGTTTTTTTGTAGTGGTATAACCGACTAGCACGTATTGGATGTCTTCTATCTTATAGAAGGTAGGGATATATCTCGCCTCATCGAAGTGTAGAGACACTTGGACCGTACGTGGACGTGTATTGAGAATGCGACGTTAGGATCGACCCACTTACATTAAATGTCACAATATGTGGCGGTTGTGTAATTATCCTTTGACATCGAGTCTTCATGGCATCACGGTGTGGATTGTCATGCTTTGACACTATTGAGATTTCCCAGCCACGAGGCGATCATGCGGTAGTGATTGGGTATGATATTGAAGCATCACGGAGTATACATGATTGATCGTCCGGGAATCGCGTATCCTATGATCGGGATCGAATATCCGAAATGGCCTTCTTATTAGGAATGTCTAGCTCTCGAGAATCTTTGCAAAGTGGGAGTAAATGTGTTATTCTGAGAGAGCATGATATCCAGATTATAAGATACGATCGTTAATGTATTGACACTCGAGATATGATCGTATGAATATTATTACAGCGATAGGATTGTAAGTTACACGGTAACTGCTTCACATGAAAGGTAATAGTCATTGTTTTTTACTCTTCCGATGATTGGGGTCACGGTGTGTTGCTGTGACGCTATCCCGTGATCGTTAGGCATGAAGGGGCATTTTCGTAATTTGCACTTTGTGTCTACGGCCAACATATTCGGAAGCATATCGGGTCACACACATATGAATATGGAGTCGGATTAAAATGCGGTTATAATTGATAATTAAATAAGAAAAGTTTATCTACAGATTATAAAGGTTATAGTGGTAAATTAATATGGTCTTTATTTATTTATTATGAATAAATAAAATACAAGATATTAATTATATATAAATTATATTAATTAAAGAATATTTCGGAAGTCAATTTATTGACTATAGGGGGGCCACAATTGATGTGCATAAGATGCACTTGGATTGTGCACTTTAATTAATAATATTACCATAATATTAATATTGGATATTAATTGATTTTGGAAAAATAGATTTATGGTAATAAGATAAATATAGTCAATATAGGATATTGACAATATTTAGATTTTATAAGATATTGTAATAAAAGAGATAAATCAATCTAGGAGATTTTCCTTATTTTATTGGGAAAATATTTTCTTCACCTCCACACAATATGGAGCACCACTTTTGACTATAAATAAGAGATGAGTGTCAAGCTCTTTTGTACATCACAATTGCAAGAGCTCATAGTTCTTGTGTAAAATAGAGAGCATCATATAGTGAGTTTGGGAGAGAGGAAAAATGCCACCTAGCAAACAGAGTTTTCAATAGCAATCCAAGGAGGATTCCGGCAAGGAGTTCGTGTGGATTATCGATAGAGGCCGGATCGTGACGGCTTGCGCCTCAGATTACTCTCCGCTGACGGTCAAAGCGATGATGTTATAGATCATCAAGGTATAACCGTCAAACTACTTAACGTGTTTATTGCATTAAACGAAGAATCGATCTAGAAAAGGAAATCAAATTTTAAATTCCATTTGCGTTAAACTAGTGATTTCTAACAACTCAACCATAGCATCTCTCTCTACTCAAGTACCGCAAAACGATGACCTGATCAACAACATAAGAACAAATACGAAAAGAGTCTAGATAATAGGGTCACCGTCCCTACTTAGCCATAAAATGGGACACATCGAGGAACATAAAATCTAGTTAGCATAATAAAATCATGTAACCTTCGTCACCAACATTACCTTCCTCTGAAATTTTAATGAGGAATAGCTCACAACCCAATAAAAAAAAACATAATTCAGAGAATGTCATGAGAATAACTGAGAATATTTTTACAGTTCCTTTTTGATTCATGAGAATACTTGGGGCACATCAAGGAACATCATTGAATTAATATTTTTGCCATTATACCAACATTTAAAAATTACATTTTGGTTCTGCAAAAAAAAATGCACCATCCCATCGTGTATATTATATTAGTATTATTGTGATTGGCCTTCCCCAATAGCTTTAAATTTACACTTCCAATTGAGTAGTGCTACGGGCACATCCGTTTTACACAACGGTGTCTTATAATCTGGCGATCTTCACCGGCCGATCCATGTCTGAGATCTAGATGATCCATTTAGATCACCGTTGATGGCTGTAGCATTGCTGCTTCCAATTATAGCACACAATTTCTACCAAAAACACGTCTAACCCATTAAATTTAATAATTACCCATCAAAATTTAATCATTAAATAATTCTTTTTATTAATCATTAAATAAATTTAACTACCATACATTCGACCTGATAGAGTTTTTGTATTTTATTTTTTTTTATTTACTTTTTATAGGAAAAAACTGATAAGTTTTAAAAACAATTTTGATAAAACTGATACTCATTTTTAAAGCATACTTTTACAAAAATAAATTACATCAAAGTGAACTAAAAATGACAGGCTTATGAAAATAAAGCTGAGAAAGGGGTATATATACCCAAGAAAATTATCAGAATATCTTCAGAAAATAATATTTCTGGAATATCAAGCCAAACTAAATAATAATAAAAGGGAAAAAAACATATCATTATTTTTGTTTAGTTTTTTTTAGGGTGAATGATGGAGAAGAATGACAAAAATATTTCATCAATCGAGTAGAAGATGACAAATTTTTAAAACTTTTGCATAAAGACAAAACTATTTATTCATCTGTCGAAATTCACTTGTGTTCAAATTCACTGCTTAAATTCACTGCCAAATTCACCGTCGAAATTCACTAATTTTCAAAATTCATTGTCGAAATTCACTAATTTTCGGGATTCACTGTCGAAATTCACTTGTCAAAAATTCACCGATTTAGAGATTCAATCGGGAGATTCACCGATTTTCGAATTCAATTGTTTGTCCTTCTCGCTATAAAAATTATGTAGTTGTCCTTCTCCTTATAAAAATATGTAATTTGTCTCCGTTACTTAAAAATATTCCATTATTGTCGCTTATCCCTAATTTTCCATTTTTTTTATAGTTTTTTCATTTTTACTGAGGAGAGAGAGTGTGGCAGTGAAAGTGGCGGTGGATAGAGTCATGCTACCATCCCCGTCCATCTTGCTCATGCTCCCATCCCATCCCATCCCATCCCCGTCCATCTTGCTCTTCACGTCGTCATTAATATTAGAGCTGTTGTACATGCTCTTACATTGTGTTAATAACGGTCAAAGAATATTTTATACTTTTATTTTAGCCAAATTTAAGGTGTGTGATAAATTTAAACTCGACATATTTTTTTATTTATAAGTAATTACTATCTTCGCCCCACAAAAAAGTATGTCAATTTTTATTTTTCATAAAAATTACGAAAATAGTTAATGTTGTTGTATTTTAAATGTCAATGGATATAACTCTATCACATAAAAAATGCTTTTTGAATTTTGAAATAAGACAAACATTAAATGTTTGCAGAGAACTATGTTTGAAAAAATCGATTAAATGATCTACTACATCCAAATAATAATATGTTAAATCTTAAAGATTTTTACTTTGGCCTCATAATATGTTTCATTCACAAAAACAAGAAAGCATTAATGAACATTTACCTTTATCTTACCCCTAATTTATATCAATCTAACACTTTTATTTACTCCATAATTGTCGCATTTATGATAGTTAAGGGGGGTGTATTAGACATTTTATCTACACATTAATTACATTTAACTATTTTCTTAATTAATATGAAGATTCTAAGATGATTTATATTTTGGATGAATGTAGTATATTGTTTTTCTTTTCTAAAAAAAAAAAAAGTATATTGTTTTTCTAAAAATACACCTTTGTGGGACAAATTTTTTTCCCAAGATGCGAACATTTTTACTGGACATATGTAGTATTAGTACTAGTTTCAGAGAAATCCACTTCCTTATTTAATATCATCCACTTTCTGTCAAATTATGCGAATCCAGTCAACAATGATTTATAAATGGTTGTGGTTATGATTCCACGTAGGTGATAAGTTGCACATTTTAATATTTAAAATAGACATCGGCAATACCTTCTGCTATTGTGAGCCCTCTAATGCGTCATTAATTTGCTGTTATTTAATCGGCATGTGCAGTTGACTTTAAACTTGTACATCGTTTACTTTGATAATTAATGGAGCATTAAAACTATTTTATGAAAAGAAAACACATTTTTTAAATTCGTAATAGCAGCAGAAATTATATATACGGAGGAGCAACATCCCAATCAACATGACCCGTGTGATCTAAACTATGTCTGGCTAACAAATGAGTTGGAAAATTGCTAATACGTTTAACAAAAGTAAAGGAAGAAGAAACCAAAGATGGCTTGAGCCCCAGATAATCACGCGCTAAACAATGAAAGACGGACAAATCATCCAAAGGGTGTGAAAGAGCTTGGACACACGACAGGCAATCCGTCTGAAAGATCACCGCAGGAAGGCCCATACGAATAGCTTCTTCCATCGCCAATAGTATCGCCTGCATTTTCAGAATCTCCGGAGCTATGCCAGGGTCAAAATGGACCGAAGAAGCAGCAATGATCAAACCAGACGCGTCCCTAAAAACCATTCCAATACTAGAGCATGTATTTGTCATAGAAGCATCAGTGTTGCATTTCCAACTACCGAAGGGAGCACTCAGCACCTCCAGGTGCGCCGGCCGTCCTGGCTCAAAGTGTATAGACTCCAAAGCCTTCCGAAACTCGCCGCCTCAAATTGGGCCGTCGAGTGGAGACTACGCGGGACATCATCAAATTGTTGGAAAGGTGTCCTAAACCCAATCGGTCGGACCGATCCGACCGGTCGGGTCATTTACTGATCTATTTAGTTCATGTAATAACTTTATTGTGATTAATAAAAGCACTTATGTTATTATATATTGTTTGTCTTCATATTATTTGTAGTATATATATAGTAACGTCCCTAGTATCGATCTGTGATAGAGAAACCATGATAGTGATTATGGTTGATGAGATCTCTAATCACTATAACAAGGTTGGTACTTAAATGTCTCTAGTCTTACATATTATCAAATGGGACATTGATAGTATAATCGACTAGCACGTATTGGATGTCTTCATCTTTTAGAAGGTAGGGATAGATCTCGCTCATCGAAGTGTAGGGACACTTGACCATGACGTGGGCGTGTATTAGAGAATGCGACGTTAGATCGACTCCACTTACATTAAGTGTCACACTATGTGGCGGTTGTGTAATTATCCTTTTGACCGGAGTCTTCATGGCATCACGGTGTGGATTGTCATGCTTTGACACTATTGAGATTTCTCCTAACCACGGGCGATCATGCGGTAGTGATTGGGTATGATATTGAAGCATCAGAGTATACATGATTGGTCGTCCGGGAATCGCGTATCCTATGATCGGGATCGAATATCCGAAATGGCCTTCTTATAAGGAATGTCTCGCTCTAGAGAATCTTTGCAAAGTGGGAGTAAATGTGTTATTCCGAGAGAGCATGATATCCAGTTATAAGATACGATCGTCAATGTATTGACACTCGAGATACGATCGTATGGATATTATTATAGCGATAGGATTGTAAGTTACACGGTAATCGCTTCACATGAAAGGTAGTAGTCATTGCTTTTGACTCTTCCGATAATTGGGGTCACGGTGTGTTGCTAGGACGCTATCCCGTGATCGTTAGGTATGAAGGGCATTTTAGTAAATTGCACTTTGTGTCTACGGCCAACATATTCGGAAGCCTATCGGGTCACACACATATGAACATCGAGTCGGATTAAAATGCGGTTATAGTTGATAACCAAATAAGGAAAGTTTATCTCAGACTATAAAGGTTATAGTGGTAAATTAATATGGTGGTGTTTATTTATTATGAATAAATAAAATACAAGATATTAATTATATATAAATTATATTAATTAAAGAATATTCCTGAAGTCAATTTATTGACTAAAGGAAGCGCCACTTTTAGTGTATGAGATACACTTGGATTGTGTAACTTTAATTAATAAATATTGCCATAATATTAATATAGGATATTAATTGATTTTGAAAAAATAGATTTATGGTAATAAGATAATTATAATCAATATATGATATTGACAAAATATTATAATTAAAGAGATAAATCAATCTAATTGATTTTCCTTATTTTATTAGAAAGAGGTTTTCTTCTCCTCCACACTACATATGGGCGCCACTTCCTATATAAAAGGAAGTGGGTGTCAAGCTCTTTTTGTACAACACAATTGCAAGAGTTCATAATTCTTGTGTAAAATGAGAGCTCTCCATAGTGAGTTTGTGAGGAAGAAAAGGTCCGGTCTAGCAACCGGAGTTTTTCCGATAGCAATCCAGGAGGATTCCGGCGAGGGGTTCGTGTGGATTAGCGATAGAGGCCGGACGCGTGGGCGGCTTATGATTGAACTACTCTCCGTTGGCGGTCAAAGCGACGATCTTGTAGATCATCTAAGGTATAACCGTCAAACTACTTAACGTGTTTATTGCATTAAACGAAGAACGATCTAGAAAAGGAAATCAAATTTTAAATTCCATTGCGTTAAACTAGTGATTTCCTAACACAAATATAGCGCTACACTTAGCCTTCCAAGGGTTCCAGCGAGCCGCAGTGCAGGTGGCCACCTCCGTCGCGATATACCGCGCCAACAAAGGCCCCCAAATAACTCATTAAAGTTGGACCCAGGCTGCATCCGTTGGCTTCCAAAAGGCGAAGCACGCCAAATTTCCTTAGCATAAGCGCACTCAAAATGCACATGTCGTATGGATTCTTTCTCACTCTCTCTGCACATGCAAAACTTAAAACGGGATGATTTAAAATGAAATTTTTATGAATTCAAATAGAAAAAGAGAATAGTAATGCTATGACTAAAAACTAAAACATAAAATACGTTAAATTATTGATTATGATGGACTTATATCTATCATAATCAAAAGGAAACCTTAAACGACAATACTGTGGAAACTAGGCCCAAACCCATATAAGAGGAGGGGCCTCATCCTCAAAACCTAGGTTGTGAGGTGAGGGAAGTCCATCTCTTAATATGGTGGGTGAAACAACCACAAGTTCCCAATGTGGACACTTTAACACACGCCTCAAGTGTGGGCCGGGCACACAAGGCCAACAAATAGGTGGCTCGATACCATGTGGAAACTAGGCCAAACCCATATAAGATGAGGGGCCTCATCCTCAAAACCTAGGTTGTGAGGTGAGGGAAGTTCATCTCTTAATATGGTGGGTGAAACAACCACAAGTTCCCAATGTGGGACACTTTAACAAATACACTTAATCTAGTGTAGTGACAACACGATGACAATCAACTTTCTCGCTTGTATCCAGAAATGAAAATCGACTTTTCGTTTATCTTTTGTCATATTCACTTGGTGAAAGTATATTTTAGAGCTGAAATCAACAATTTGATTGTTGTCGACGCTATGTCATGCTAAAAACAATGTGGAACCTAATAAATATTGTAAATGTATGGTATAACAATGACTGTTGTGACAAAATCATTTCTCAAACGAGAAAGCCATAAATTTTTCCTTGTATATCTTTTACCGGTGACATATGTATAATCCAGAAGTCATACACGTGGCACTATTAAGGACGTAATTGGATCACATTGGTGCTTGATTTACAGAAACCCGAATCAGGATCTGAAATGCAGGAAAAACCTGATCCGGAAAAATTCTTGGTGCTCGCAATTGCGAGGAGGGTCCTCGCAATTGCCGGAGAAATTTTTCCCTTTTTTGATTCGTCGATCTCGATTCATGCGACCGATCGAGACACTTTCGATCATACACAAATGAAGCAATTAATTAAATGTTAGGAAATCTACGCGGGAATGCAAATGAATTCAAAATTTTGATTTTTTTCTTAAGATCGACTTCGCTTAAGCAACAAGCATAAAAGAAGTAGACAAGAGAATACCTTGGTTGATCCAATTGGATTGACGCTTTGTCTACGGTTGTAGTTTCAGACGGCCGCCTGCCGCGTTCGGCCTCGCGCGGTAATCCACACGAACGTACCGCGGAATCCCATCATGGATTGCTACCAGAAAAAATCAGTTGCTAGAACGACTTTTTCTCTCTCTAAAAAATCTCTCTCTAAGATTCTCTCTTATTTTTCACAGGAATTATTAGTCTCTTGGAATTATGATGTACAAAAGAGTTTGGCACACCACCATATTTATAGTGATGACTGCGTCCCCTATGCCCCAACTGACGATTGGGAGAAGAACTAAGTAGATTGATGAAAAATCTTTTCTAATAAAATATGGAAAATATCTTTGATTGAATTCTATTATTTAATTTAATATCTTATATTAAATATTTCCAAGATATTGTCAATATCTAATATTGACTATCTTTATCTTATTACCATAAATCTATTTTTCATAAATCAATTAATATCTAATATTAATATATGATAATCTCATTAATTAAATTGCACAATCCAAATGTATATTATACACATATAGTTCATACCTCTGGCCAATAAATTGGCTTCCGGATTATTCATAATTAATATAATGCTATGATTAATTAATTTGCAAAATACATGTTTATCAATATACACAAATATATTTCTGCATACATATACATTATACGTATATTTAATTAATCAACATAATTAATATCCTGTATTTAATTTATTCATAATAAATAAATAGTATCATATTAATTTATCACTATAACACTTTATAGTCGAAATAAAACTTTCCTTATTTGGTTATCACTATAACCGCATTTTAATTCGGCTAGATGTTCTTATGTGTGTGACCCGATAGTCTTCCGAATATGTTGTCCGTAGACACAAAAGTGCAAATTACGAAAATGCCTTTCATGTCTAACGATCACGGAATAGCGTCTAGACAACAGAAATCACTGACCCCCAATCATTGAAAGAGTCAAATGCAATGAACCTTTCATGTGAAATGGTTACCATGTAAATATAGTCCTATCATTTATTATAATATCCATACGGGTCGTATGTCGAGTGTTAAGCATCAACGACCTTATCTAATAATCACTGATATCATGCTCTCTCGAATTAACTCGTTTACTTCCACTTTGCAAAGAGTCACGAGAGTAAGACATTCCTTATAAGAAGGCCCTTTCGGATATTTACTCCCAATCATAGGATACACTATTTCCGGATGAGCAACATGAATCCTACGCGTGCTTCATGATCACACCCAATCACTATCGCATGATCGCCCCATGGCTGAGGAAACCTCAATAGTGTCAAAGTATGACAATCCACACCGTGATGTCGCGAAGACTCGGTCTTAGGATAATTACACAACCGCCACATAGTGCGACACACTTAATAAAGTAAGTGGTCAGCCTAACGCACGCATTCTCTAATACACGCCCACGTCATACCCAAAGTGTCTCAACACTTTGATAGATTTAGATATATCCCTATCTTCAATAAGATAGAAGACATCCAATACGTCTTTAGTCTAATCGCACTATTAATGTCCTATTTAAAAGCACATACTGAGTAGAGACATTTAAGTATCAAACATTTTAAAGTGAGTCGAGATCTTATCAACCATAATCACTATTATGATTTCTCTTTCACGATTTGACACTGTAGACGTTATCATATATACAATCACAAATTGGTTCATATAGATAAACAGAATATATAATAACATTAAAGTCATTTATCATATGTATAAACATAAAGAAATAGTAGAAATGATCCAACCCGGTCGGATCCGGTTCAACCCGATTGGGTTTAGGACACTATTTCAACATTAAATTCGTTTACGAATTTACCACGACAAGATTCGCATAATAAATTAATCTACACTACAAGAAGGTTGAAGATTTACCCAACCAAAGAGAAGCCGCAGTCTTCCGGATTGTATCTCCAAGCGACGACTAGTGACGTCGATCCTCGTAGTGGAGCCTCCTCAAATATGCTCAAGAAAAATCCTACGTTTTTCTTCTCCCAATGACTAGGACAAGAAACCAATTTTCCTCTCCTTTCTCTGAAAGTGGCGCAGGCAAATTGTGTGTCTATTGTGTTGCTGGAACTCTCTTTATATATAGAAATAACTGAGGCAAGAGAAAGTTTATCCTTTCACAATATAATTATCTTTCCTCAAAGAAAAATATTTACCATAAATGAGATAATCATTAGAAAATCAATTTTTATTTTATACATTAATTATTTAACAAATAAATAATTAATTACACATGTGATATAATTTAGGAAAATTTCTTCCTCCAATTTTCCCAATTTTCTATTTTACATATTATTACCGAATAAATAATATTTTGCATAATTATTAAATAGATCAATTATTAAATTTATTTTCGAGGTTCCACAATACGAAATTCACTCACGTGTTTGGAGCCAACCCGAGGACCAATGACTTATAACTAAGATTAGCTAATAAATTGAATAAAATGTTCATCGAATGTAACATTTCTATTCAACTTATTAATCTCGAATTACACCACCATAAATCCAAAATCGAATTCTATTGATTATAGATATAACTTATTCTCAAAGAGTCGAGTCAATAAGTGTTCACCGATAATCATTACATACGTACTAAACCTCCATGACTATCTCAGAATGGCGAGAATATTTCCGTAAACCTTCTTCATTACATCTTATCTTTATTTACCATTAACCCGCCACTAGAAATCA
The DNA here is from genome assembly GCA_026214975.1 of Gentiana macrophylla. Taxonomy (NCBI): domain Eukaryota; kingdom Viridiplantae; phylum Streptophyta; class Magnoliopsida; order Gentianales; family Gentianaceae; genus Gentiana; species Gentiana macrophylla. The sequence goes on from CM047815.1 coordinate 90,164,007, forward strand.
ATTAGTTCATAACCAATATGAACTCGGTCGATCGATCGCTTTCAGGATTAACAAATAAGAGGATTTTCTTTCTACTTCCTGCAGGAAGGAATGGATTATGTATCTATGAAACACACACTCCTCACTCATTCCAAAATAGTGTCAACGTGAAAGTTTCGGACCGTGCCTTTTAGCAATCCTTAACGAACACATCAAACCATATCTTGAAACAAGTAAAAGTCTCAAATCACTTCAGGATTAAGGTTAATCCATATATGATCATTTTGTGATTTTATGAGATTTCTCAATCACGGAATTATATGAGAAATGCAGATTAAATCGGTTCACTCCTATATGACTACATCATATATAAATGCCCACTTAGATAACCATTATCGACGGTCCGGATAAGACAGTCACACCATAAAATATTCTCGACACATTAATGGTGATTTAATCAATAGACCTCATACTTTGATTAAGTTTACCACGGACTAATAGTTCAACTGTTTCACCATAAACTTAATCCTCACGTGTAACACACACTAAGTTATATGGCTACATATGATACAACTTGGGGTTTTCAGCAGTGTATTACTTATGATCATGAAGCAAATGATAAGATGAGAATAAATGTGTCATTTATTAATTATAAAAACAATTACATAAATTGTCTTTCGGACACTACTTCCAACTATTGGCAATTCGGTAGATATGGATTTAGTTCAATATTGGACCTCTCATCGGTAGACTTCGGCAAAACTCGCATCGACCTCAGTCAGGTCATCCTCTGGATCAGTTCGTCTCCCAGTTCAGTTCGACCTCGGTAGGCATCGCTTCAACTCGGCACCGGTTGCCTACAGCTCTAGATAACCGGCATGATCACAGGTTGTCTATGTGACTGATCCCACATTATCGACATGATGACAGGCTCATCTCAGTCGTTCATGGTCAAACATGGGTAGGTCGACCCCTAGCTGAAAGGGGGATTACGACTCATTAAAGAACATGTTCCCATAATTGATACTCGTTAAATGGCATGACCTCATGATTGATAACACTCCTTGATTCTCACCTAATTGAGTCATGACTGCTCCGCAACAACATCAAAATGGTCCCTTAATCACAGGCCTCAAAATCGGGGCTTCATAATCAACTCCCCCCCACGTGGAACGTGTATATAAAGGACTAGCTATTCATCCTTGATCCAAAATTCACCGGATACGTTGGTCGTCGATCACCATTGAAAGCCCTAAATGACTACAAACATCATCAAATCAATTTGTTGGATTAATTATTTTTCAAAATATCCAATTACCTGTGATTATACCCGTACGATTTCAGCATCTTTCTAATATATTAAACATGTATTATTGGTAATTTATAACCTTAATATAAAGTACTATTGCACCAAATTATTTCACTGTGCTAATAGGAAAATCGCATGTGCAATGGACATTTTAACTCGTGCAGTATTCACTATGATATTCAATGGAGCATTTAAGCAGCCATTTACAAACAATTAGAGAAGGGCAGAAGGCACTTAATTTTTACTTACTCCAAACAGAAATATTACTTCAAGAACAAATCCAAACTTCGATGAAAACGGATGGACAAGAAATCGCATTAGGCCCTTATTGCATTGGACATTTGATTAGAGGATGCGTTGTAATTAACGCAAGATATAATGTCGGTGCGGTTGTAATACAATGACAGAAGTTCTTATCGTTAAAATTGTTTTTAGTGACGGTATATCATATCATTTTTTTTTAGGGAAAAGAACTTTTATTAAGTCATATCCGCCAGACAGGCGGCCAAAATTTCACCAGGGGGCAAGGTGCCTAAGATGTCCGAGTCAAAACTGACAAAGCATGTCGAACTAAAAGGTGCGCATGGACATTCCTCATACGCCGAATAAAAGTAAAGGAAACAGATGTAAAACTAGGTAACATGGCCAAACATTCTTTTACTAGGCAACCTTGGGCCGTAAGATCATCGACAGGTCTGCAAAGCCTCGAGATACACGACAGACAATCGCTCTCTACCTATAGTCGTTGAATCCCCAATTGACGTGCTTCCTCCAAGGCCAGGGAAATAGCCTTTAGCTCCATATATTCCACCGAGTCCCCTCGGATCAAGTGATATGCAAAAGAACGAAGAATCGCCTCATGCGAATTTCGAAAATGACTCAACCCTCGCTCCCGCCTCGATGAATCGACGCATCAACGTTGCTCTTTATAACCCCCTATGCTGGCCGCACCCACTTATCCACAAAGTGCGGAACAGAGACCTGCGTCCTATAAACCTCCATAACATCTGCATACTCTCCCGATGCTGCTAGAGAGCGCGTGAACACCGCGGAGACGTAAACAGCCTGATCACCAAACACCGTAGAGCAACGAGCTTCCAAATCCCCCATATGAGCCACACAAACCTTGCGGCGCCCTGAACGCCCTGATCCTCTATCAACCGCATAAAGAAATCCGCAAGGGAGGCAGAACGAAGACGCCCTAAGAATAAAGATCCCATAAAATGGTGACACTTGCCAAATCCTATCTGCCATCTCACACTCTAAGAGCACATGCCGTAAAGTTTCGGACCCTCCCACGCTGCATACAATGACCATCCCCATATGCCTCCTTTGTAATCCCTGGCCAATAGCGAGACAATCGTGCATGCACCTCCACAAGAAATGTTGAATACGTGGCTGCACGGGAAGCTGCCAGCAACTCCTCCAACTCTTACTCTCCCGCTTTGAAGATGGCCCTACCACGAAGATGGCCGATAGAGAGATAAGGCCATGTAGTACCCAGACCGAACTGTATAAACTCCCTTACGATCATAAGGCCAAATCCACCTATCTGGATGCCTACCAGGGGCTATGGTGGTCGCTAGAATATCATCCGACTCCCATGGTCTGAATACCTGTTGAATCCGCTGCACATCCCACGCTCTGGAATTAGGAATAAATAAATCTGACACCTTGGAATCTGTTGAAAGCTCATGCCCTGAAAAAAGGTATCCGGAACGAAGGTTGCCGACTTGTACAAACATCATAAAACACGTACACCGAGTCCCCATCTCCAACTCGCCATCTCATCCCATTGAACAACAAAGCCCGCCTCCGGAATACTACGCCACGTAGAAAGGACAAATTGAGACCCCAACTTAGCCGCAAAGATGGTACTATCCTCAAAGTACTTCAGCGTGTAAAACTTGAGCCGCCAAAGAACTCAGTGCCGGTCGAATCCTCCAAGACTGCTTTCACCAACAAAGCCAGTTGAAACATTCCAAATCACGGAATCCCAAGCCCTCAGATTTTTGGTAAACAACAGCCTCCCAATTCTTCCAATGTATCTTGCGCTTATTGTTCAGATCTCCCAAAAGAAACTCAAATCGCTTTCTCAAGTTCTCGTGATGAGTGATTGGAACCTTGAAACACTTTGCATGATAAATGTAGGGATAGCCTGAAGTGCCGATTTGATAAACACCTCTTTCCCAAAGAAAGAGAGCAACTTATCTTTCCAAATTTTAATCAGTATCATATCATTAAATGTCTTTTAAAATAATGTCAAAACATATTTATAGTAGGATATACTTTTTAATGACGGAAAATTTGTCAATAAACATTGTACATTTTAACAACATGTGAAGCTATAATGAGGGAAAATAGTATAATACCAAGGAAATTCACCGTCATAGATGCATGCCTCTTTTCAAAGACGTGATTCATATCTCATATTGTTTATCTTTAACTAGGAGGCGGCATTACAAGTAAATTTTCCGGCAAGAAATGTCATTAATGACGGAATTCCCTCATTAAAAGTCATTTTTTCTCCCACCAATACTAACAAATCTCCACCTTGGGACATAGACCACATCCAAATAATAATACTAATCTTTCTCCACAAACTTCAAAGTCTTCAAACAATGTCAAATAAGTCCAAACACCGCTTGAACTTAACAAATGGACGACGCTCGTAATATCTAACTTTGAATGGGACGACATAAGGATTACGTAGTGCCAATGATCGTGGATTCCTCGCAAAACATACAAATCACCGCATATGCAAGCTTTCATAACAACTGAGCACTTTTAATTACCTTCATAACTCCACCTTCATTGTACCTAAATCTAAGAGTCTCAAGTGCGCCCAAAGAAATGATATTTTTCTTCAAATCCGGAGCATGCCTCGCTTTTTCTTAAGTGTTCTGACAACAGCATCATGGGTCTTGATTCTAACCATACCAATACGAGCAACCTTGCAAACTGCGCCATTGCCCAACTAAACAACTCCACCTTGAATCCGAATAATACGTGGAAAACCAATCCTTATTGGGACACATATGATACATGCAACCATAATCCAAGATCCATTCATCAAAAGAGCTCAATTTATCATCAAAAATAAGATATATCCATCACTCTCATCTTTTACGATCTGGTCCGACTGCGACGGACTTTACCAAGTTCTTTCCTCTGTTCATGCTTTTCTTTGTTTTTAAGAGGAAAACAATCGATTTGATATACCCGATCTTTTACAATAATTGCAAGACAAATCTTTATGTCTGGATAAAACAATTTTTCACTATATGCATCCTTCTTATTTGATTTGCCCTGAAGTACCAACACGCCTTTTTTTTTTTTTTTGAGGGGACCAACACGTCTTCTTGACTCCTGCTACTTCCCCCAATTATGTCTTTATCAATCTGCTTTTTTGATTTCAAAATCGACTTAATTTCTTTGTAAGAAATAGTATCATTACCATAAAGAATTGCTTCTCTAAAATGCTTAAACGACTGGGGAAGCGAACACAATAACAATAGGGATTGATCCTCATCATCAATCTTAGCATGTATATTAATCAAATCCATAAGCAGAGAATCAAATTTATCTAAGTGCGATAATATATATGACCCTTCAGACATACGAAGCTTATACAAACTATGTTTTAGACAAAGCCTATTCTCCACGGTTTTTCATATATAAGATTTTAAATTTTCCCACAAATTCTTAGCAAGAACTCTCGGTGGCTATCTCTCTAAAACTTCATCCGAAAGACATAAGATGATACTCGATCCGGTCTTCTTGTCGAGACTACCAAACTCCCTCATCCGACATTTTCTCCGGCTTTTTCTCCTTCCGTAAGCGCAATATCGAAGCCCTCCTAAATCAAAGATGGCCTTCATCTTCAACCGCCACATCCGGTTTGACGTTCACGAATTTCAAAATAATACTTAGTTAACGCTATGATAACTAATTTTCAAAAGTTCGGAAAAAACCTCGGAAAAACCCTCGACTCGAAAAACTCAGCTTTAATACCAAGTTTGTTAGGAAAAACAAACCTGTTAGCACAAATTCTTAAACGCACGGTAGAATACAAAATAACAAACGGAAGGGAAAAGAAAAAACACCGAATTTATGTGGTTTTCGACGACGTACGACTAGTCACTCACGAAAAAAAAAAATATTACCATAGTGGCTAAATACAAAAGATAAAACTATCGTAAAACACTAAAACAATAAATTTCCAAAATAATAAGGCGTATTTGAAGCCGCATGTGTGCCTTTCCTTCCAACTTGTGGGGGCTGAGTTTAGATAAATACAAAGAACGAAGATATATATAGGATAGAGTTTAATATATGGGAAGACAAAACATTTAATCAAATAAGGAGAAAGAAGTTTTTCGAAACTATTGCATAAAAGATAAAACTATTTTTTTTTTAATTTTCTGGCTCCATTTTTTTCCAAAGAAAAAAACCAACATACTTTCTCTCTAATCAATTTTTTTTAAACACTCATATCTCCCAATCTAGAAATCCAAATTTGAAATTTTTTTCATCAAATTTGAAATTTTTTCATTCTCTTTATTTTGATACCACATTCAACATATTCTGACGTGATTTCAGAAAATCCACTGTCAAAATTTACTATTGTTCGAAATTCATCATCCGATATTCACTAATTTTTAGGATTCACTTTGTGGGATATTCAATCGAGTGAATTTTGATAAAAATAATCTCAAGAAAAATGATTTAATTATATCGAATCAAGTCTCAAAACGAAGAACATCAAAAATAAAAATTCAATGAAATTTTTACAGTTTTGATATATATATATATATATCAAAAGATATGAAATATTTAAAATAGTGGAGAAAGAAAAAAAAATCCCAAGAAAGGTCCTAGGCGCAATTTTTTAAATGTTTTTTTTTTTTTTTTTTCTTTTCAAGATATAAAAATATAAAAGTTACTCCTTATAAAGAATGCGTACATTACTTTATTCTTAAAATATTCCAAAACACGCCATTATCCTTTGTTTCTCCATTAATATGTATGTGGTTTACAAAAATACGAAGGACAAAGATATAGCTAGGATAGAGTTTTCTCTCAAATATAATGCATGTATATATAATGGGTTGTTACACCAACCATCTCGTATCTTCATTTAAATCACATTTTAAACCCTGCAAATACTCGAATGAAAACTACATTACCTTCTTTTGGTTAAAACCAGGATATTTGTATTAATCGAATAAAGTGTATAAATCTGTTGTCATGAAACAAAAAAGCTAAACTATACAAAAAAAAACACAAAGTTTAAACTAAAACCTTATTTATGCCATGCCATATGAAGGCTCTAACTACTCTGTAGATAAACAGGATATAAAATCGCTTTGAAGTGCATGCACGATCTTCATTATAAAAGCTTCATCATTCTTGATACTACATACCTAAGATCAATTTCTGAAAAGAGAGAGTCTCCAGAAGAAAAAAAAAAAGGACAAATGTCCAAAATGGCCCACATATTAAGACTTAATTGTTAGGCGAATAGACATTAGAAATCTTATTTGGTTATAAGACATTTTATTAATATAATGGGCCAAAACTACCCAAATAATATATTTATATTTATATATAAAAAAAGGAAAGAAAAAAAAAGGCGCTGTTTGTTGTTGTTTATATATTTGATTTATTTTATTTTTTTGTCCCTTTTCTGGACGTATGGGCTCTTTTTTTTTTTTCCTGGACTTTCATAGAGGTTTTTTTTTTTTTTTTTTTTTTTTTTTTTTTCCTTCAGGACGTTGAATTTGTTTTTCTTTCTGTATGGTGACTTTTATTCTTTTTCATTGATTACGGTGATCATCGACTACACCGTCGATTGACCACCGCTGACGATGACACCACCACGCGACCGACAGGCCCCGACGATTGACCACCGCGACGCATTGATCATGACGCATTGACCGCCCTCTGACATTGTTGTCGCGCGACGCATTGGACCGCCCCTGACGCATTGTCCGCCGCGACGATTGACCACCGCGATCAAATGACACCCCGAGATGCAGAGACGCCGTAGAGAGACATCTCGATGAAGTGACACCGCAATCCGAGACTCGATGGAATGACACCGCGATGCAGCCGACCACCCCGATGCAGAGACACCCGATCACGAGACACCGCGATGAAGAGACACCGGCGCGCAGACATCGCAATGAAATGACACCGCGATCGCAGAGACATCGCGATTAAGAGACACCATGATGCGAGAGAGACAGCGATTGCTTGACACCGCGATGGCGCGAGACATCGCGATGTTATAACATTTGACGGCGCAGAGACATCGTGATTAGAGACACAGCGTTGAAGTTGACATCACATGCAGAGACATCGCGATGTTATAACATTTGACGATCACGTAAACACCGTGATCTGCAGACATCGCGATTAAAAGACACCGCGATGCAGAGACACCGCGATGAAGTGACACCGCGTTGCGAAAACACCACAACGGTGACACCGCATTGCGTAAACACCACAATGAAGTGACACCGCAATGCGAGACGCCGCGATTGCAGAGACATCGCGATGTTATAACATTTGACGATCGCAGAGACACGCTGATGCAAAGACACCACCATGAAGTGACACCGTATTGCAGAGACACCACGATTAAGTGACACAGCGATGCAGAGACACCACGATGAAGAGACACCGATATGCAGAGACACCGCGATGAAATGACACCGCGATGCAGTGACCACCCCCGATGCAGAGACAACACGACACAGTGACCACCCCCGACGTAGAAACACCGCGATGCAGTGACCACCCCCGATGCAGAGACACCGCGATGAAGTGACACCACGATGCAGAGACACCACGATGTTATAACAGTTGACAATGCAGAGACACCGCGATGCAAAGACACCGTGATGAAGAGACACCGCGATTGCCAGAGACACAACGATGTTATAACATTTGACGATCTGAGAGACATCGCGATTAAGAGACACGGGCTTACGCAGAGACACCGCTGATAAGTGACACCGCGTTGCAGCGAGACACCGCGATGTAGAGACACCGCCGCGATGAAGAAACACCGAGATGAAGTGACACCGTGATGTAGACGCCGCGATCAGCGACCACCCCGACGCGCAGACACACCACGATCACGCAGACACCGTGATGGCAGAGACACCGCGATCAGGAGAGACACCGCGATGCATTCACCACCACGATGCATTGACCACCGTGATGCATTCAACATCGCGATTCATTGACCACTACGATGCATTGACCACCGCGACGCGGTGACCATCCCGATGTAGTGATTGAGTCGAAGCTTGAGTCGAAGCTACTCGAGATAATTAACCGAGCCGATCTCGGATTTTAAAATATAGTAATCGAGCCTCGATAATCTCGTGTGCTCGGTTACTATATTTAAAACCTCGAGCCCGGCTGGTTAATTATTCGAGTAGCCTCGACTCAAGCTCGAACTTGAAAAAACCGAATTGAGTCAAATTAAACTTTCTTGCGAGTCGAGTGAGTAGCTCACGAGTAGCCTAACTCATTTACAACCATAATTTGCAATGATTTATGCAGTGACACCCACCTAATGTAACGATTTATGCAGTGACATCCAATGACACCGACACATTTTATGAAGTGACACCCAATGACACCGACATTTTATGAAGTGACACCGTGATGAAGTGACATCATCATATTCATGAAAATCGACGCGATGCAACACCATCGTATTCAATGTCAATGCAAATCAAACTCAAACCCACCAACAAACATAGTTATAAACTCCGGAAAATCCCGGAAAACACGTTATGCCCCAAATCAAGAAAATGCAAGTTACGGCAAGTAGCATTTGGCAATCCAGCATAGAATAGTTTCGATAAGGAATTTCCATGAAAATTAATTGAAACAAGCGTATCACATAAGTTTCAAATCGATGTCGGTAACGACCCTTTAAGCAAATTTTCACTCAAATCATTAACTGATAAAGCAAGGCTATCTAAATGAATACCCCCAGAAAGTGCATTCACACGAAGATAAGTACTTTCAAGATTTGTAAGCTCTCCAAGCTCTTTTGGAACTGCCCCAGAAAGATTAACTGATAACAACTGAATAGAAAAAAGACTCATGGAACTAACCATTTCCAAAAAAAGCTCCATGCTTTGATCAATCAGAATTCACAGACTGCAAAATTCAAAAGCAACAATTTCCAAAAAAAAGATACAGAAAACAAACTTGGCAAGGAAATATTGAACTCAAATAGATAACATAATAACCAAATAGTATTTCATTGAAAACCCAAAATCAGTACTTCAATATCCAAAGCTCAAAATTACGAAATTAATCAAAGAGTAGCTTAACAATTCAAAAAAAAAAACAAAAACCAAAGAAAATCACTAAGCAATAAGCACAATGACACCACCAAATCTCTTGATTTCTTCTCAACATTCTTGGACACTAGCTTAGCTTTTATAAAAGCTTATTTACTACTAGAGCTTCTCCATTATTTACAAATGTTTGAATCGGTAATGTACATGAATCAGCTTACATTTGAAACATCCAAACTTATTATATGAACATCCAAACCTATTACTATGAAAAGCAATCATGGTTCTGCATGTCTAGTGAATTTTAGATAAAGAAGAAACTACTTCGCCATGCCTATTCTTCTTCCGGTTCAAGTTCTAAGCACGATCCACTTAGTTATGCCAGACGAATAGCAACCTCTGCTTTGATCAATGATGTAACCGAGAGGATGCTTTACTTGCAACCGAGGATCTATTAGATTTGCAATGGCATCATAATTTCCTAATTTCGCCATATCTCGAAAGAAAATCTCTTCTCCTCCCACTCAAACACGGCTTCCTTTCCTGTGATCAATTCCAGGAAAGAACAACCCCCGAATGCATAAACATCCATTTTGGGAGTTACCTCACCGTTTTCGCAAATTCAGTGCGGCATAGCCTTTTGTTCCTTGATAAAGCCGGGAAGCGAAGTCCATGCTCAGATCCTCGTTTGATGATCTAGCATCCTCACTCCTCGCCACCACGGCAATAAGGGTTCGGTGCCGATTTTCTCTGATTTTCCCAAGAAACGGCTCGGATCGTAAGGAGTTCAGTGAGGGCTTAGATCGACGGAATCGCCATGGAAGGAATTCTTGTAAGCCTGGCATCTTAATTTATTGAGAAAATTAGGCAGGTGATTTTGAGGGTGATTTAGGAAAGTTGAAAAAAAAATGTATCCTTATAACCAATTAAGATTTAAATGTAAGCATAAATGCTTATTAAGTGTTCAAATTAGTCCATATAAACAAATAACCAAAAAATTACCTTCGTTACCTGATTTCTTTCACATAACACACTAAACAACCCTGAAGAAGAAAAAAAAATTTAAAATTAAAAAAACAGCCATGTTTCATATTGAAAACTGCTGCAGGTCACATAATCACAATAATAAGATGGATTATTAGATCTGAAATGCTCTTCCAGGTTCATTATTATCTTTTGACCTTGCTGATCTCTTTTGGGTTGGCAACTTGGCATGCATGATTATGTTTCTTGAAGGTGGTGGATATATATATATATATAATATCATATATCTTAGTTGAATTAATGTCCATGCATCAAATTGTTTCTAAGTGTGAATGTGCAGTTGACTTTGATTACCTTGTGCATCTTACAGACTTTGATGATCAATAGGGCGTTAAAACAGAAAATAGGATGATTTACAAATAACAATTGCTTGAATATTATACAGAGAACGGCAAATAAAAGTTGTATGAATTTATTATTAGAGAACGAAAATGAAATGGCCATAATATCTGAATTTACAATAATTGTGCCATGGCAATAATTTTACATAGAAGTCTGCAAATCGGAAGAGCGAATCAAGAATTAACATTTCCAACATCTATTTAAAAGCAACGATCTTTCAACTCGACTTAAATAATTGTTGAGATAAGTTCGATTAAGTTTCAATTATGATCGAGTTGGGCGATGATTAACAAGATTTTTAGATTTTTTAACTACTCGATAAAATTTGTGAATATTTCAGTCATGACTGAAAATGTTAGAGTTCAGCTCATTAATCTTAAATCATTTGTAGACCGAGAAAGCTATTATTTCCACTAGCACCAAGTGATGGCCCAATTCTCACACAATTGAAGACATTAACATCTCACCAACCATGAAAGACAAAAAGCATAAGACCATGGACCCTGGCCGGTTCAAGTCTAATTATATGCGTGTTACACGTGATAATATTTCAGTTTAAAATAAAATAAAATACTCCCTCTCTCCCTCCGTTTCAATTTAAAATCATGTATATTAAGGGTGAGAGTTAATACATTAACTTTTTTACAATAAAATGATTAGAATGTCCTTGAATATAATTTATGCCTCCTTCTTTTTTATATTTCCTAATGTAATAAATAAGGGTAAATCAAGTAAGAACACAATAAATATTGCATTGGAAATTAAACCGTCTCACATAAAATGAAACAAAATATTTTGACAGCTGCATCAGTTATTTTGGAACGGAGGGCCAAGGTCCAAAAATATCCAAGTTTTAAGTGATGGCCGACCCTGGATATTACACTGGAAAAGAAGGCTCATACTAATTCTTAAAACATGCTATGATTAGTAAGTGATACATTTTTCCAGTGTATTAAACATGCATTACTAGTAATTTATAATCTTAATTAATAATGTTATGCACCAAATTATTTTACTGTGCTATTAAAAAATTCGCATGTGCAATTGACTTCTTAACTCGTGCAGTATTTATACAATGATATTCAATGAAGCATTTAAAAGCTGCCATTTTCAAACAATTAGAGGAGGCACTTAAATTTTTTTCTTTCTCCACACAGGAAAAATGAGTTTCAGAACAAATGCAAACTTCGATGAAAATCGATGGATCATCCAAATTCGTCAGACCCTTGACGAAGAGCTTGATGATGAAACTGATATCCCTGTTAGTATTTTTTCTGTCCCCAAAAGCTTGATGCTTTGTAATCCAGATTTTTATATACCACAAGAGATTGCATTAGGCCCTTATCACCATTGTCGCTCTGATCTCTGTGACAATGAAAGATACAAGCTTTTAGCTGCAAAAAGGATCCAAAAACAGCTCCACAACCGTAATTTCCAGAATCTTGTAGGTCAACTTTCAATTTGTGAGGCAAGGATTAGAGCTGTTTATCACAAATACCTTGATTTCACTAGTGAGACATTGATGTGGATTATGGCTGTGGATGCTTCGTTCTTGCTAGAATTCTTGCAGATATATGCTGCAAATGAAGGTAAGGTGTTTGCTAAAATGCCTTCGAAATTGTCTTATTTGGTTGATGTTGCAGGGAGGAAATCTTCACATAATGCCATTCTCAGAGATTTGATCATGCTTGAAAATCAAATCCCTCTGTTTTTGTTGAGAAAAATGTTGGAAATTCAGTATTCATCATTTGAGCTAGCAGATAACAAGCTGTTATCAATGTTGTTGGGGTTTTGTAAAGAGCTTTCTCCATTCAAGATGGTGGGAGAATTGTGCAATTCTACTGATCAGATGATGGAATGTGCTCATTTGCTCGACTTTTTGTACCATGTGATCTTACCAAAACCAGGCAACCTACCATCTGAAAATAGTCGAAATTGATGATCAAGATGTATTCAAAGAACCTCATGATCAAACAAGAAATTGTTGTGGCTTTGGTAAGTCAGTTTATGTCAAGCGTGTTGTTGATATGATTTGGAAGGTCCTTTCGAAATTGAATGACGGCCCCATTCATTTTATCAAAAGAATTGTATTCTCAAGACCTCTAAAAGTCCTAATAAAATTTCCTTGGGCTATTATATCTACCCTTCCTTTTATTAGAGTTATAAAGCAACCTGTGGAATACTTCTTCTCTGAGCAAAAAGAAGAGGAAAAGCCCGAGTCCGGAAGTCGAACTAACAAACCTCCATTAATGGAGGAAATCTCAATCCCATCTGTAACTGATCTTGCAAAAGCAGGTATAAAATTCTTGCCTACAAATGAAGGGATTTTGAGCATAAGTTTTGATGCTAAAACATCATCCTTTTACCTACCTCCCATTAGCTTAGATGTGAATTCAGAAGTGGTGTTAAGAAACTTAGTTGCATATGAAGCATGCAATGCATCAAGATTATTGGTTTCACTAGATACACTGAAATGATGAATGGGGTTATAGATAATGAAGATGATGCAAAGTTTCTAAGGGAAAAGGGATCATCTTGAACAGATTGAAAAGTGATGCAGAGGTGGCAAACTTGTGGAATGGGATGAGCAGGTCAGTTAGATTGACTAAAGTGCCCTTCTTGGATACTGTTATTGAAGATGTTAACAAGCATTACAATGGAAAATGGAAGGTCAAAATTGGGAAATTCATGAAGCGCTATGTGTTTGAGTCATGGCAGTTTCTGACATTGATAGCTGCTGTTATACTTTTGTTATTAATGACCTTACAGGCATTTTGCTCTGTCTATAGCTGCTCAAGAATATTCCATATTAAACAAACGCCTTGAGATACACTACTACCACACAAATGGTCAACTAAGGGTTCTTTTGGGCTACACCACAACATATTATTTGTTCACCACAGGGTTCTTTAAAATGTGGGTTTTCAAGATCGATTTTCAGAAGGGTTCTTTTTGGGCTACACCACAACATATTATTTGTTCACCACAGGGTTCTTTAAAATGTGGGTTTTCAAGATCGATTTTCAGAAAATCGATTTTGAAAAGTCAGCTTTGATGTATTGCAAAAGTAGTGTGTATCGGTAAAATCACGGTGTTGCAAATAGAGAGTTTTTTTATACCTTAATTGGTGTGCTTTTTTTTTTTTTCCGAAAAAGATTATTTTTAATTGGCGTGTGTTTTCTCTTTGTGAAATTTTGTGTGTAACCATGTTATATATATACTAGGAAAGAGGCGTCTTTCCATTCTTTCTGGTGTCAAGTTGTAGAATATCTGATGCAATTTAATGTATGTATGCATCGTTGATGAATTGGATTTTTGGTTTCAATGAGAGATATAACAATATATTATAATAAATGATAAGTCGTTGGATATGTAAAGGATATAGGAAAATGTGAACATCAACATCCAAGAAACAAAATACATCGCCAAAAACATATTCAACATTTTTTATCAGGGGGCTCACTCCATAACACACACTTTATTATGGATTCGGTACTAAATATTGGAGGCTATACCAATAGAAATCTTCATACCACCTGAATTTAATGTCAACCACACAACGTATAACTACATTTGAACCTAACGTCGTATCGCCACCCTAATACGCCATACCATTAGTTTTAAACTCGACCTGAAAAAGCTATTAAGAAACCAATCCGGGCACGCAATGCATAACATTATATGAACAAGCAAAATCGCTTAAAGTGCATATGATCTCTTTCTTTTGAACCACACCAAATTGCAGGCTGGGATGAGATCACGGGAGACAATTAATGTTTGTAGTTAAAGTGGTTTAAAAAAATCCATAAATAATTAAAGAAATTGATAAAATTTACCTGACAATTTTATTTTTATTTTTAATTTTCTTTTTTGAGAAAGTTTGACAAATTAAAAGTCTATAAATTACATCTATTATACAAAATATATAAATCAAGCAGAAGCAAATTTAAATTAAGACTGAGGCATGGCTGCAGACCAAAGACCCAAACAATGGAACTTTGTTTCACGCCACCTTGCAAGCACAATTAATTCAACTAAAGCACTACCCATGTCTTTGAACACTGTAGACATCTTCCATTCTTTCTTATTATATATAGTAAGATAAGATAATTATTAAGAAGTTTATCATAATATCATGGTGGAAGCTTGGACATTTAAAAACTAAACAAAAAACAAAAAAAACAAACCCATTATAACAAAACAAAACAAAAATCGGGTGGTGAAACATAAGCCGACATATAAGATGGTAAATGATGAAATAGAGATGTAAAATCTAAGATAATCGGTTGAAGAGGACAAAAAGAAGAGATGTCTAAAAATACCTTAATGATAATTAAAGATATTTTTTATTTTTTCAACAAAATTGGGTAAATTAACGAAACGTTACTACATTTTCCTTGGAAATGTTCAAAGTCAAAATATCACTCCGTTTTGCGTTTCCATTGTTTACAGTAGCTTTCTATACCCTACTTGGGAAGAGGAACCCTAATAGAGGATTTGTGTACCTTAAGATCGTGTACATTCATGAAAAAAAAATGAAACGCGTACTACTTTTCTTGAAATATTATTACGATTGTTTGGGATATTCTTACATTATGTAGCAATGTTACTACTTCGTTGTTTAAATGTTACTACGTTGTTATTTACATATTATTACCTCGTAATCGGTAGCAATAAAACAAGATTCTCATACCAATAGATCAACGAATTTGAAAGCGAAATTAAGAAACGAAAACAAGATTTTGTAAAAAGAAACAAGATTTTTGTAAGACGCGTCGATAAGATAGCAACACATGACTCTACCACAGACTCCAAAACATTATTTCATCAACAAAACACCCAAATTAGAAAATAAAAAGCATCGGTAAAAAAAAAAGAAAATAAAAACAGCAGTTAACTTCTCATGGTTGATCAGCGAATTGAAAGCAAAATTGATCAACGTTTGAAAGCAAAATTGAATATGATTCCCATCACAAGAATGCACATCACTCGATCGATGATTCTATTTGTTCTTCCGCTACCGATGATCTTTGCAATGGATTCTCCGATCAACGTTTCCGGTGATCGGCTTCTCGCTGCCGCTTAACTTCTACATGGTTCTTTGCAATGGATTCGCGAAGAGAAAATAAGAAAAAGGCCATGGATCCGAAGAGGATATCGTGAGTTTGAGCAGAGTAAAAGCGGATCGGATAAAGAAGTCGGAATATTTTGCAAGACGAGTCTTGCCTTGCACTGGTTCGCGAAAGAGAATGAAACGAATCACTTAATTTTCAATCAAATCGAGATAGAGATGCATTAGCACTTCAAACAATTAACCATAAAAATAAACGATTGGAATAGCAATTTAATATTGCATCATCCACGAAAGCTACCAAAGAAGTGAAATAGCCGTAATCTAAAATTACCATCTTTGAAAGGTATAAAACTGGACGAGGAAAACCGGTTGAAATGGAAAGCCGAGATGCGAGACGATTAATGGAGATGTTTGGGGCGAAGAGGTCAAAGTCGAGCAAAAAAGACTTTCCGTCCTGCTGCCAATTTTTCTCCAATAGCAAATTTGCCCTGCAGAATTGTATTTGGAATGGTATTCTTGCATGTTAATGGAGGAGCAGAATGAACGGAGAAGCTGAGGTTTTAGATTTTAGGATAATGGAGGAATGATGCCTTTGTAATGGAGGAATGAGGCTAGTTACAATTATAAAGGGTATTTTGGATTGGCATTACTTTTTCATTCCTCAACCATTGCGTTTTTGTTGTCATTTTTTACATAAATAAGATGTAAAATGGTCGTTTCTAACCTTTTCCTAAAAAAAAAAATACGGTCTCCTTGTTTTTTTGGGCCAACCAGTAAAAGGCTACGGGCCTCCTAGTCATTAAAAGGCTGAACGAATTCCTAAGAAGAGCTTTAGAATAATTTGCTCAAATAATTCATCCGATGAACACGTCACATTCACCTTGTCTTTTTATTAATAGGTAATTAAATAGTAGAGATAGAGAAGAGAAAAACGGGGAGCCCACGCATGACGTAGATCTTAAAAATACTTAAGCGTGATGTATTTATGAGGTGCTTTATTAAACACAAAGCAAAATAATATGTAATTAAATTGGAATCGGATACATGCTTAAGCGGCAACACACATAATAAGATTAAATTAAAGGCTAATATATAGATTTTTTTAAAAGATCCGATGAACGATAAAATGCATGGTCGATGAAACAAGAAAAATTTGGACCAGTTGGGTCGATGAACAATAGAAAAGCAGATGAGCAGTAAAAAAAAATCTTT